>JACCIY010000779.1:0-64313 GCA_025506505.1 Flaveria sonorensis | reverse complement strand
GGTTAAGGGGTCTAATTCTGAATGGTTAAGACCTACTTATCTGAATTGGTCAAACACTTGCCTTTGAATAGTTAAACGTATACTAGCTCTAATGATTCAGACCTCTTAATGGTACAGCACTTAATGGTTCATACATTTTATTGGTTTAGCATTTAATCATTCAAAAATTATCAAATAGCCCCTAACTAATAAGTTCACATATATCATTAGTCTAACTTTTAAGATTGGGTACTCATGATATGTATATATAATAAGGTCATGGGTTTAATTCTCACTCTGAGCAAAATGCTCAGAGTGAGCCAGCCAGTGGGTATTTTGCAATAGGTTTCCTCCTGAGGGGTTGGGGTGCAGTCCCGGTGGAAAACGGAGGGGTGGGTCCGATTAAGATAACATCTATCCTTCGAAACATGGTCGCACATTTGCTGTTCAAAAAATTAATAATAAGTCAACTAAAATTGACCCGTTTTTTTTAAGAAATGAAGCATTGAAGTAGACATATTCTAATTGACCTTATAAAAATTAAAAACTAAGATAAATATCATGTTGTCAATTTTAAATAAAGACACTAATCTAAAAGATTTTATGAAACCATGTCATTTAAATGAGATTGTCATATACTTTGATCGTAAGTGGTTTTATTAAAGATCACAAGCATTGTTTTAATTTAAGTTTATTATAAATAAAAAAGATGATAAATGCACCAGAATCAGCGTCGGCCGAGAATAAAGAAAGATGGAAAACAAACAAATGACACGGTGGGGCAGCAGTGTACGAGCCACAAAGACATGTAAAGGAACCTAATGTTATGTAGTTGGTTAAAGAGGGCGTGTGAGGTTTTGCCTCTTTTGAAGGTTTAAAGTTCAAACCTTGACATTAACGAATTATTATTAACTTGGTAATACTAATTTCTAACTACAAACATGTCATTTAAAAAAAATGTGATGTTGCTCTACACATTTTGAAATTGATAAAAGTTCAAACCACACCAAGGGCTTTCTTGGTAAAATTAATATCCACGTTTAAGAAATCAATCGTTAAAGGGTGTAAAGTGTTTAGTAGCTAAAATCCAAAGCCATTTCAAATAAATTGCTGGAGTGTACGATAGCATTAAGGTGGTCAAGAAAATACCCTTAAATCACACCATATTATAAAATGCCCATTTCTAAAATAAAATTCAGCAAGGTACCTAAAGGAAGTTTGCCAACCTTTAATGATAGAGTAGCCTTCAAAGTACTTTGATTATGAGGCTAGTCGTGAATAACATTTGGCATCTTTTAATCCAAAACACAAACAACTGAACAACCGAACAACTGAACAGAGGGAAACCCATCCGTGATCCGTGATCCGTGATCCGTGATCCGTGATCGTGTTGTGTTGTTGTGGTCCCAATTCCATTTGCCTCTTGTTTGTCTTCGCACTCTACAATCTCACACGTTTTATACCAAAACACATTTGAGGATGAATATTTCTTTTCACCATATTACTACTACTGCACAGAATCTACAACATTACATTACATTACATCGCAAACAAACATATATTAAAGCAGCCAACCACTCACCATAGCATTATATCTATGTTATGCTACATATATATATATATATATATTATATATATATATATATATATATATATATATATATATATATATCACAGAGGTTGTTGCATTGTTACAACCACCGGACTTGTTACAATGTGCTTACCGTCCGACCATCAATTGATCCACTTCTCGTGACCCAACTCCCCGGTGACAGCTTAGTGCTGCCACTTTCACCACTCACCAAAAAGTTGAGCTTCTGGCCCACCCGCCTGAACACAAGCCTCATTGGTTCCACCGTCACATTCATCCCTCTTGGTGGCCTTATGCTCACATCGTATACTGAACCACCCACACCTACATTAGTCACCGTTCTTATGAAGTGCGTTGACATCCTCCGTTTCCGTATTGTTGGAAAACAGCCGCCATTGACGGCACGTTTAAGTTTCCAGGATGACCCGCCTTTTTTGCACGGCTGCAATCGGAGTGTTTCCTGGTAATCACCTGGATGTTTTGGTTGTGTAATGGAGTTGCACAGGAAATCAATGTAATCATACGAAGTAATGTCATATACTAAACCAGGATCCATGGCTTTTTGGGTGAACATGACCCGCCCCAAAATCCATTACTGTGGAGGAGTTTCCAGTGGACTCATCAATCATTGTTCCCCTCGATTATCCAGAGTGTAAGCAGTTGTCATGAGAGCCGATTTGATGGCAGCTGGACTCCATTCCGGATGGGCTGCTTTTAACAGAGCGGCCAGACCGGATACATGAGGGCAAGCCATGGACGTACCAGACAATATGTTGAATCGGTTTTGCGGTGATCAGATGCAAGGCCCGAGGGGCCTACTTTGTCCGGCCAAGCTGCAAGGATGTTAAGTCCGGGAGCAATGATGTCTGGTTTTAAGATCTCGGGTGACTCCGGGTTAGGCCCACGAGCTGAAAAGGAGGCCACTACTGGTGCTGGCCGGACGTTGATTTTGGTTCCTTTGAAAATGATAGTGGCTACGGGGGGAGAATTGGAAGCCGACGTGATGTACCTTCTTATCTGGTCGCCGGAGGATGCGCGACGGATGTAGCGGGTAAGACGTGGCAATCGGCGACTAGACCCTCACCGTCGAAGACGGCGTTTGCTAATATCATACCGATGCCGCCTGCTTTCTTAACGACCTCCCCTTTCGCGGCTCTTGAATTGATGCCTCTGTCGCACAGCACGATTTTGCCCTTGACGGAGTTGGGATCCAGAGAACCTTCTAGGCACAAGGAAGCGGAGTAGCCGTCTCCGCCTGCGTAAATCAGCGTATAGAGACGGTTGTGCGCCAATGCGGGTCCTCCGTAGACGCTCACGCCAGGAATCAGCTTACCGTTTCCAAGTCTGACGTCGGCGGGGAAGTGGCGATCAATTGCCCCGGCGCCTACAGTAGTGACCCAGGGGGCGATGTTAGTGACAGTGAGTCCGCCAGGGCCGCCGTTTCCCGCAGAAGCGGAGACGAAAACGCCGTGGTCGGAAGCGCCATAAGCACCGATGGCAATGGCGTCAAGGTGGTAGGGCACGACGACGCCGCCGACGCTGAGGGATATAACGTGTACGCCATCGGAGACGGCGGAGTCGAAGGCGGCGAGGATGTCGGAGTCAAAGCAGCCAGCGTTCCAGCAGACCTTGTAGGCGGCCAAACGAGCTTTTGGTGCCATTCCAGCGGCGACACCGCGGGCGTAAACCAAGAGTAGAGGCCGGAAGACGTACCTACCGGCGGCGATTGAGGCGGTGTGGGTCCCATGGCCGTCTGAATCTCGGGGCGAGCGGTGCTCCAAGGTTTCGTTCATTCTCCCGTTTGTTGCCTCGTATCCGGCGCAGAAGTGCCTGGCCCCAATCAACTTCCGATTACACCAAGAGGCGGGAACGCAGGTCCCCCTCCATTTAGGCGGCACGGGACCCAGCCCCCGGTCGCTGAAACTCTGTCTCTCAGGCCAGATCCCGGTATCCAGAACACCAATGACCAGATCGGAGCCGAAGTCGGAGTCTTTGAGCAGGCCGGCGGTGTCAGACGTCTTGAGGCCCAGGAAGTGGGGCGAGCGAGTGGTGTGCGGGTGACGAACCTGTTCGGGGATGACGGAGAGTACTCCGAAAGCAGATTGGAGCTTGGAAGCCTGGACGGCGGAGAGCTTCGCGGAGAACCCATGGAAGACGGTCTGGTAGGCGTGAATGATGCCGGGGGAGGGAACTGAAACGGAAGCGAGGGAAGCGTGGTACCAGTGCGTGTGACTTGGGAATACGGATGGTTTAGCGTCGTGTTCAACCCGAACAATGAATGTTGTTGTTTGGTGGGTGTCAGCAGCAGCAGTAGTAACAGTGAGGGAGATGAGTGCATAAGCAGAGAGGAGGGCGACAAACCGGACGGCGCCCATGGAGCTACCGGCACCGGAGACGAGAGGATATGCAAATGGCGCCAGAGGCTACAATTACACTGCACTGCACTGCAGAGTGGGTCTAGTGTAGTGAGTGGGTTTGTGTCAGCGTCTACTGCAACTCATGTCTTCTTTCGTCCCCACCTAAACAACATTTTTAAATAATAATATAACACCACCACCACCATATTCAAGGTTGAGTTTGAGTGGAACATGGTTCTTAATACAGATTGCAAGCTGTTCCTGAGTTTTAATCTACAAAGCAAAAGTAATTATTAGAGGCTGACTCATGATTGCATAATGGACCCATTGCTTTTCTTTTCTTTTTACTTAATATCAATCTTTTTTCATATTGATTAATCTCTTTGTCTTGTGAGAGAAAATCTTTCAATAGCTTAATTCGTTCATCGTTTGCTTAACAAACATAGCAAACGACAAAACGTTTTTCAAATAAAAGAGTATTGATCTAAATCAGGAACATAGCAGACTTTTTAATGATAACTACGAAAACGACAAAACGTGTTTGTTTTAATCAAATTATGGCCACGTCAAAAACACAGATACCCGTACTTTATGTTCATTTGTTAGAATATAAAATTGGTCGAGGAAGTAAATATTATATAAGAAATAAAAAAAAAATTGATATGAAAAGCTACAAAATGGTGTGATATACATATATTACACAAATACCCTCATCTCGTTAAACCACTGCACTCCCCCATCCTGATGGTAACACAAACTAGAAACAAGCAAGAAAAAGAAGGTTACAACCATAATATGGCATTATGCTAGTAAGAATGATTTTTAAGAATATCCGTTGCTGGTCTTGGGTATTTCTTCTTGAAGTTCGAGATGCTGCATTGAGGGCAAATGTACTCTAATCCGTCTGTTTTGGCATAATCCTGCAAAAACAAAAACAAATATATAAATAAAAACCACCGTCTCACACCTAGATACAAACACTCGTTTCTTCTTATGAAACAATCACCTTAAAGGCACCAAGTCCCTGCCTTCTGTCGCAACCAAAATGGGCCCACTCACCGCATATCCCACAGTTCACCCAATCCCCGGCTGCACTACTGTTATCAATTTGAGACAAAATACTATATTAGCACAATCGAAGATACCCAACCACACCACAGATAATTAGAGGGCGTGGGGGTGTTTGGATTGCCTATTATAAGCACTTATTGTGTCTTGAAATAAGCAAGCAGCTTCACACTGCTTATTCAAAATAGCTAGTTTTACTCGCAATAAAAAGTCTGGATTAATTCTAGTATTCATCCTAGATTCAAGTAAATAAACAGATTCAATAGCCAACCCAAGACATCCCCTAGAAGAAGTTATAACCTGTGACACAACAAGCAGCACTCCCCGTCCACATCATCATGTGCCAATTCGTATTCCAAAAGATAGGTTTCATAGTGTCTCTTCAGTGTATTCCCGACACCCTACACCATTTAACATTATAATGGTAAGGTGTAAATTCTCAGAGTACACATGAGCTGAGACACACAAAATGATAGACGTTAAATGACAATTTGTCATTAAAAAGGGATTACCGTCATTCTATTTGTAACCGTGTGATTCCGCATCTTTGAGAAAACCTGTCCTTTCCAATTGATCCCATTCCCAACATGAAACCCACCTCTTGAAACCACCTAACAGAAGACAAAAGGGTAAATGAGTCTTTTATACGTTTAAATAAATTGACTCATAGGTTTATGTTTGATAACTCACCCTCTATATAAATTGTAGAGGTCCAAGCGCTTTGCATTGAGTATTGCATCAGGAAACTCAGCAAGGCCGCCTTGAGGAATAAGACGATTATGTCCTCGGAGGATTAAGAATGCATCACATCCTTCAAAAACTCCTCCTGAAAGAGCATTTGAAACAGGAGTTTGTAACGATTTGAATCTTGGGAGGAATAATCTCATATATACCCTTTTAAAAGTTCCAATTTCCGTATTTACCCTTTAGAGATGCTAAAAAATCAAATGTGCCCATTTCAGAGTAAATCATTTATAATAGTCTTTTAAACTGTTAAAACATACAGAAAAAAAAAACATGTATTGGTCTTCAATGCAACCCTCTCTCTCACACACACATGGCATCTTATACTTTTTAAAAGGTGACTAACCTCAGAACAAACATGTATTGGACTTCTATCGCAACCATGTTTCTTCAAAGGAAGTGGGTTTAATGAAACTAGCTGTTTGGCTTGATATGAGCTTGATAATGACTTGCGATGAGTCACAGGGGCTAATCCTGCACTATTGTGTTTGTTCGAGGACATCGATGAATTATTGCTCTTCACTTGTCCTCCAAAATCATGTCCATTTGTCTCTGAAATCCCAGCAAACGGTAGCATTTTCTGGTGACGAATGTGAGGAATTGGTCTCAACGCAGCAATTTTTGGTTTCGGCCTAACAACTACATACCCATTCCCTGATTCCATTCCCTTGTATTCTTGTTTTACAGTAGAAGATAAACCGTTACTACAGCCCGTTTCTTGGTTCATAATATGTCGTTTTCTACTTGGCGGAGGTTGTCTCATCCAAGGAGGAATGGGGGGATTGGTCACCCTCGTGTGGATATTGTTTTCTAGTTTTCTACAGAAAATAGCAATCTGGTTGCATCATCTCTATCAAATGAAGCAACAGCTAACCCTTGAACACTAGCAACACCAAGTGCAACTAAACTACGGTAAGAAACATCTGGTGCTAGTTGCCTCAAAACCTGAGTAATTAAAAAATGAAAAGGAAAAAAACTTTAATGGTGCTGTAAAAGGACGAAAATGACTTAAGACAGAAGAGGGAAAAACTGAACCTGTGAAGCCATAAAGGGACCTTCATGGAAACTTCAAATACTGTGGCTCCACAAGCTATTGAAGCAGATTCTCGAGGCTCACTAACAGACAGACTGTTTTCATCAGAGCTGGATGCTGCTTGAACTAATTGAGTTTTATCAATGACTTCACTTTTTATATGATTTTCCAAAAGCTAAAACAATAAAGCACGAATCACCTCAGGTTTCAGTAATTGGATGAAATAGATAACAAATAATAATATGATAATTCATGATCAATGAGCACCTGATCATCAAAACATGTTTGTGCACTTCCTGATACCAAAAGTGAAATATATGCAGAACTACAAGTTGAAATATCACATCGCATGGTCACTACACCTCGAGAAAATGTTCCCGCCTGAAGAGGTGGAGGAAGTGCACTATAACATATAAAATGCCACATCAACAGTGAATTTAGCAAACTATAATAAATAGCTTTTGCAGTTGATAATTAATGCTTCCACTACACACACACATATATAAAACACATATATGTGTGTGTGTATGAAATTAATATCGCATGTCTAGAAATGTATAAACACACCTAACTCGGTTGTGAAGTTTACTCCCGCGCATCTGAAAAAAAAAGGCTGTTAGTACTCAATTCAATTTGGTGCTTAGAATGACAAAAAGATAATTATCAATTGAAACTCTTTTAGACCATGTGAAATAGGGTATAAAGCATACTTACTTCAATGCTCAAAAGAGCATTTAGTCCATCTTCCAATGGTTCCAATAAAGAAGCATCCTGAACATAACAAATTACTCAGCTAATTGAAAATAGTTAATATAAAGCATAGTGTCAATAGTGAATAGCGGTAAATAGCAACAAGTCACCTATATAATACGTAGCGAATAACGGTAAATAGCTACCGCTAATTCATGTTTAGCGATTAAGTAGTACAAAATTTAGAATGTTTTACATTCAATAATAAGCATTTTTAGCAATAAGCAGTAGAAAATCTAAGCAAACACCACCAAAATAGCTAAAACAGTGTATTATTAATCATCTAAAACTCATATTTACAAATAAAAAGTTAAAAATAGAAAAAAAATTCCACTACAGGTCGCCAAGTAGTCGCTATTTACAGATAGCGGGATATGGTTTGTACGCTGCATAGAGTGCTATAGCTATTGGCAACAGGGATATAAAGCAACTTGTAAATTTGAAAATAGCTTGTTTCACTCTAGAATAAGCAGGAAAGAAGCTTTTTCATCAAACACTCAGAGTGGTAATTTTGTTTTTTTTTCCCTTCAAAAATGCAACAAGCAGATAAGCTGACAAAATAAGCTACCCCAATTCCCAAACACCGCCCATGTTGCTGACTTGAGGAAACAAGCAAGAATTGAATATTCACTCACCAACGTGCATGCAGATCCACAAACAAGAAACCTGACGTTTACATCATCATCATATATCTTAATTGCAGGAAGGTCCTCGGGGTATTTTCTTCGTCATCTTCACCCCCTGCCTCAGACGGAGGACACTGATCTTGGGTGGGTCCCCCAGAAGGCATGGACCCAAATTGTTATTATCTTTCTGAGAATTATTAGGTAGTAAGGTTGTTCCTAACACAGTATAGTCTGAAGGATGAATGTGCCAGCTGGAAAGCATCCCAGGTATGGCTAGAAGAACTGCAGAACAACAGATATAGCATTTAACAATTTTAGAACTAAAAGTCAATGCTACATCAAAAAATTGTTACGAACTCAGATTTATTCATTAATAAATTTCATGTTAGAAAAATTTTAAAGATCAAACTATGATAAGAAGAATGTATAATAATATTAAGGGTTAATACCAAGACAAGTTAAAAACCCACAATACTTCCTCAGTTTGCACATAAAAAGTCCCTCAAGAGAATCTTGGCAAATAAAGTCCATGAGCTTGTTAAAATCATACAAACATGTAAAATTAATGGTAAAGGCACCCAAGTACATGTAGGATTTTTTGGCTGATGCGGATGCCTCTTTTTGATGTTAGGGTTTTAAGAAATGTTAATTTGTTAGGGTTAGAAAAATAATCCACGTGGAATCCACCTTATTAGAAGATGCCTACTTGGCAGCAATGTAAGTAATGACACTGCAATTAACCAGCATTTATCATTAATATTTCTAGTTTGTCTAACCTTAACATGTCAGAATTCGGTTAAAGGTTTTCGTGCAAAATGAGAAAGTATGTTGTTTTTTTATGGGGGTAACCCTAACATTAAGCCATAGTTACCTTTGTACCACAGAAAATAGTGCATGTCGGAAATGGCAAGCTGCATAACATGAAAATGAGTTCTTCCAATATATCACATAAGGAATCCCCTGAGGAGATGAACACACACAATATTAACTTTCAGGTTACCATTTGAGAAATTAAAACTAAGACAAATACTTGGACTTAAGTTTTCCATTCAAATGCTCTCTCATACCTTCAAGTGCAGCGCCTCTGCTACTTCTTCGCCATCTGGAAATTCCAAATATACCTACATAAGCAATGAATGAGAGAAAATGAGACCATACGAATGAGAAAATACTATTTTTATTCTTGATTGTTGATACATTGCAAAGTAGCCCTCTTACACACTTGAGGATGCAATCTTTCAATTTTTCCCAATTTTAATCAACCAACTTTAAACTATGTGTAAACCAACTTAAGTCATTATGGATTAGGAACCAGGTGACCAGCCAGATGTTAAATAATTTACCTGTAAATTGCTGGTGTAGTGGTGTGGCACTGCTAATTCCACATGAGATGCCACATTGCAAAAAATTCTTAGGTGAAAAAATTAATAAACACATTCACAAGTTTAAAACCAACGTTTTTTTTTTAAATTTAATAAATAATTATTGGATGTTAAATAAGATGCTGAGTGGCATATCATGCACACTAAAATGGCAAATAGCATGGGAGCAATATAGAAACACCAAGAACAAAAATAGGCAGCATATGAGTAACAGAGGGGTAAACCTAATCTTAAATTTGCTTGATAATTCATGCAATGCACTAGTCAATAATGTGGATAATTAATGCACATATAACAATTCAATGTATAATGAGGTTTGGAGTGACATACAGTTGTGGGCAGAGAGGAACCAAATAAGGCTGGTAAATCTTGTGCAGCTTCCACACAGGAGGTCCAACTTCATCATTTGGAAGTCGTTGTCCTTGCACATACACAATGTTTGGTTGCACGGAATCAATAGCCTTACGAAATTCATCAGTGGTAGGACTAATTAGAGTTTGAACCTGCATAAGTAGAAGAAATTGATTAAATTGCGTTAAAGTAGTGATTAGGGAGAAATAGAAAGGCGTACCTCTAACCGTCCAGAAGAAGTGATCTCTGGAAAGGGGAAGCTGAGGAGAGTTTCCTGGGGATGTTTATTGTTGGAATTTCTTCCAGATAAGACTGCAAGCATGGAACATGTGTGTTTTGCAGTTCCTTGAGCATGAAACATCTTCAATGCATAGAATGGAAGGGTCGGAAGCAGCAAATCAGATTCCCTAACGGATTGAAGAAGAAACCACTCGGATGAGGAATCGATTCGAATGAAGATGGCCAAATCGATCGTAACCTAACAGATAGATAGATAAATGTTGTTGATCTCCAAATCGCGAAAGGGGGTGATGAGTAAAGTAAGGAATGAAAACCCTAGTCCCTAAAAATCAACCCTCACCCACCCAAATTAAAATTATATTGCTGAATTAATTGAAAACGAGAATGAATAAATAAACAATCTCTACATCCATCTCTTAAATCTCTTAAATATAAATAAATTTTAAAAAAAAAAAATCCCTCTATCATCCATTCAATCATACGCAGTTGCGCTGTTTTGATCAAAACAACAAACAAACATCAACCCAAACAAGTACACGATATAAATAATAACTCTTAAATAAATTAAAAAATCAATTAAATAGAAGCTGGCTATGTGAGCCTTTGAAAATTACATTACATTGCTTTAAATTAATCGTCACACGAGGTGAAACTCATTTAAACATATAAAAACAACTCTGTTAGAATGAAAAACATGCATACTTGTATATATGTCACATAAAAACAACCTGTGAATCATCATCAATACTCAATCTTTTATCAGCACATCAATCTAAGAGACAATGCAAAAACGAGATTGCAATAAGAATATAGATATCTAAAACTTTTTGCGACTTTAATTGGATTTATTTATCTGCTTCTTCCTTTGGTTGATGATCATCAAGAAGCATAAGTGAAAACAACGGCATCCGTTCCGTTCAATCATTGTACTTGATTGGATTAACTGTAGCTTTGAATTATGTTATCATGTTGGTTCGCACTTCGGATTGAAGAGATTGTTACTTTGTTCATGGCTTCTAAACTTACGCTCATCGTCTCTTTGATTTCTCAAATTCACTTACCCATAATTTTCTGCGTCCTTTAGTTTTAGTATGTTTCAAACCGACGTGCTTCTATCTATGCACTTGTTGCCTCATGCCATCTTATTATATTTTGAAACCTGTCCAATGTAGCAACTATGTTTACTTGTTATCTCATGTCATCTTATTCTTATTTCTAATATGTTTACAAAAACTTGAAAGATAGAGACGGATGGGAACGTAACTTTGTTAGTTTTTTATATCTACTCTAATATTATTAACCCACGGTGATTTGTTTTATGATGCTTGATATATATATATATATATATATATATATATATATATATATATATATATATATCTATGAACGGTTGGTTAGCGGTTAGTTTTTAGTATCACCAAGTTAGTAATATTCGTCAATGCCAATGTTTGAACTTTGGACCTTCAAGAGAGGCATAGCCTCCCACCTCCCCCTTGACTACTAGGCCAAGAGATCATTGGGGATGCTTGAAATATATAACTTGCATTATATTTTGAAACTTGTCCAAGGTAGCAGCTAATTTTATTCACAAATATAACATCAGTTAGACAAAAGTGAAGACCGTCAACGAATATGACACGACACATATGAATACCATAAACTATTCATAATTCTTATTAATTATTAACACTTTCATGATTTGGGCAAAGAAATAATGCGAACAATTGATCATATTACTCCTACTCTATTATTACCCTATATATGAAAAGACCAAGCTGATGAACAGTGATTCGAGGGTATTTCGGTCATTTGCTCGTTTCTCGGTTGTTGTGCTATTGCTTTTATTGTCACTTTTCATCCCAAGCATCCTCTGATCTTCATCTTCTTCAAGAGACGCGTAGATGCTTCATTTACCCCCACTCATGCTGGCGTTTCAAGCGGTGGGCGGGCGACTCTCACGATTGCCGTGTGGCGTTGCCGACGTTTCAGGCGTCGTGACGGTGCTGATGGCTATGGTGGTGGCGTTAGAGAGGGTATGTGGGAGGTCGAAGGTCTCAGGGAGGTGAGAGGTGGCATTTCGCTTCCGCTTGGACGCCGCAGGCTTGGCGTGCTCTGGTACACCTCGATTTCTCGTCTCATGGGCTGTTATTGCCGGTAGAAGATTGGCCGCTCCGCCTCTCTCACCGGGTTTGTGGTTGTGCCTTGATTGTGACATCGGCGTTGTCTACCTCTTTGTTGTGGCGACGTCCCGCCCTTTAATGTCACACGTATCACCGGTGGTGGTTTTCGTTTTTCGACGGCCGCCATGGTAACCTTTCGCCTCTCCTATTGCTGTTAGAGTTAGGCGATGGTAACGGTGGTCATGCCGGTGGCATTTGTTGTGCTGATTATGGGGGTGGAGTGGTAGAGGTCAGGCTGACGGCTGTGGTGGTGATGGCGATGGTACCACCGCCTCTGCCTTTTCTTTGCCTCGCAATCTCTCGGTTACCCTTTTAGGGTTTTCAAATCTCGCCGCCTGTCGCTGCTCATCGCCGTTGTGCCGTGCATGCGTTGATAGTGGCTCTTGTTGCCGCTGGTGGATGTTGCGATTTGTCGATTACGGTGACATAGGGTTCACTGAGACATTAAATAGATGTTTCTGGGTTTGAGTTGTTGTTCAAAATGTCAACTGATTTTTAACCTACGATTCATCTTTAGTCAATGATGTTGGGGTTTTCCTCACCTGAGACCCGATTTTCATCTTTTAATTCATGTTTGGTCTATGATATGTGTTAGGCGATGATGATGATGCTAATGGTCACGGTGGTCACTTAGGTCGATCAATCTAAGGGTTAGGTCGGTGACGATGAACCCCGATTCATCCGAGGCTATTTTAGACCAGTAAAATGATCTCTCTTTTTTTTTGTAATGGCAAGAAATTCCCTGTGGGGTCACTATGTTTGGCGATGATGATAAGATGATAGATGTGTTCATTGCTTTAGCATGGCAAACTAATGTGTGCAGCCGCAAAGAACAATCATTTCTGGGCCAAAAACGATGGATATTAACAGTTTAAGGGTAATGATGATATGAAAATGTGGGTGTCGTTTTGGCAAGGCAATCGATCTTTTACAGCCACGACACATCATTTCTGAGCCTTCTAATCCAGTTTATACCGTTGTGTGGCGTTCTAATCGGATTTTTAACCGCCGCGAAGCGCGTTCTGCTATCACCTAGTTTATGTAAAATCTTATATTTTTGAGTTTAGAAACTATAAAATGGTATCAAATAATAATGTCAAGTCTTAATGATGTAATTTGTCTTACAAGATCATAAAAAATAAGATTATACCTCAAATTAAATATTTTATTGCTAGTTGGTTGACGAGAGCAACTTTTAATGATATAAGTTTACTGAATTTGAATGATCAATCTTAAGTTTACCTCCCATTCCTGCTCAAATTCCACAGATTTACATTACATTACATTACAATTTACATGCATTCAATTAAAATCTTAGTTATGAAATTAGATTGACACCGTATATATGTGAAACAAAAAGTTAGTAAAAACATTTGAACTACCAGATTTACATAAAAAATTTCATGCATTAAATAAGGAAGTTCTGAAATCATATATACACCAAAGGGCCACTTGCTTGCATCATCACCAACTACACACCTCGACCCTATACATGTATGTATGATAGATCTGATAGTGATATGAATTATTCTAACATAATTCAAGAGACTGGATAATGAACCTGATGAAAATGAACATGGATTCCATAGACGAAAATGATCAATGTGATGATTTGCGGTTCTTGATTTCTAGATAGCATCCTCGCTACTTGTGCGGGGGACCTCAGGTGCTTGTTTTACAGGGGAGATACAAGGGAAGCAGACTTGGTGAGTCATATTTATTTTTATAATTTAACTGGTCATCTCTATAGTTAAATTTTATTTATCTTTTAAAAATTCTTACATTACATTATTTATCTTTATCTCTTGTTAAATTAAATGATATTCTTCAAATCTCTTTGAACTATTTTATATTTCTTTTGCACTAAAAAAATATAATCATAAAAGATGAATATTGAATTGGTAAATATCACAACCCAATATTCAACCCAAATATGTAATTCTTATAAGTATAAAATTTAAATATATAATGGAGAAGTATATGGTGAGCCCAATAACATAACCCAAATATGTAATTCTTATAAGTATAAAATTTAAATATATAATGGAGAAGTATATGGTGAGCCCAATAACATAGTAGAAGGACAATATTATATGAAGTTGAATATTTGGGCCTTGAATATTTAGTCCATTTATATTTTTGGTCCGGGTAAGATCCGGGGATCGACCCGGTTTGGTTTACCAAGATGTTGGCTTGCTTCGCAAGAAGGGATTCATCCTTTGATTGCATAAATTAAATCTATACTAATACTAATATATAGAAAGTGTGAAAATCACTTATCGGGATCATCAACCGGTATGATTACGAATGTCTTTGATTCATTGTTTTGTTTGGTTTAACATTCAATTACCTTTTGATTCTGGCTCATCACTTTAAACCTACTATTTCTAGTATTATATTCATATGCATGCGTTAATCAGTTGCAGAGATCTATCTATTAAGCCAAGCCATTGAACTCAATCGAAGATGTTTTTAACCAGGTAAATCAATGTATTTCATTACAAATCATGTTCCGCTCCCGGGGCACGTATTTTCTTCAATCGAAAGATAGGTGATGTTTCCGATGTGTATTGATTGTTGTTTTCAAGTTAATGTTCATGTTTATGTTTATGAAGGACCGAGTATGATACGGGTGTTAACACCTTCTCTCCTGAAGGCTGTTTGTTTCAGGTTGAATATGTTATTAAGGCAATTAAGGTGAACATTTTCAAGATTTGAATTTTTAAGAATTCCTTGAAATGACTTCTAATCTATGGCTGTTAATTGTGATTACATCTGGGTTATACAACCATCAGATTGAAGACCAATGAAGGGGTTGTTCTTGCTGTTGAAAAGGGTATCACCTCGCCACTCCTAGTATCTGGATTATCAGTCTTTCATTATCATCTAATGTGGCTATGCTCTACATGTTTAAAAACTTCATCACCAATATCAATCATTTTGACACATCCATGGATGTTGATACTAAAAATTTATGGTGATTATTTGGGATCCTCCTGCTCGCTTACACAACATGGTTGTTGGATGGTTTGCTTCCGTATAAAGAACTATATGTTGCAAAATTTGTAATTTCTTATTGTATATAGTGCTTATCCCCCAAAATTAAATGTCTCCCTACAACCAAACGGTGTGGGATCAAACCTCATAAGAGGTGTTTGTGTGAACTATTTTGTCCTATATTTTTCAAATCATGTGTGCCACGAGCTTACCTAATAGTTGGCTTCTACTGTAGAATTGATTTTCTTTGCACCAAAATTTTGTGCGAGTTAGTTGTATTTACATTATGAACCGATATCATTGTTTAATATGAAAGGGAACATCATATCTGTATGTGGATATGGATTTTTTGTATTTAAATTTAAATGTTAATCGTAGCCACACTTTAGACGTCGCCTGCTATATCGTACTTTGGAAAGTGGTAAACAATAGGTCATAATGTCATAGTAATAGGGGACTTATGGTTTTCATCTGCACTATGAACTGTGGTAGACCTTTTGCTGGAAATAAGCTTATGTGAAAAAATAACATGTTCTATTTTATAGTTTGTTAGAAGTTTCTCCAGAATTCATGGATCCATGGATTTGTATTCTATTGCATACAAACGAAGCATGAATACTTCATGTGTTATGGAATGTGACATATATCTTTTTCCATATGGTTTCTGAAGTAACTTATTTGAAAGCTTGGTTATGAAGAAATTATGTGATGAGAAAATTACTTATTATAAGAACCTAGTAATGTTGAGGAAATTATGGAAATTGATGAGCACATTGGCTGTGCCATGAATGGATTAATTGTAGATGCTTGTACGCTCGTTGAACATGCATATATTGATTCACACATATCTCTCTCTCTCTCTCTCTCTATATATATAATATATATATATATATATATATATATATATATATATATATATACATGGGAGGATTCTAATAAAAACCATATTATAATTGAAAACCAAGAAAACCATTTATTCACCATTGATCGTTTTGATCTATAGTTGAGATTAATTAGTGGCATTTTAGTAATTAAATAGAAAATTATGAGTGTTTAAATAGGCATTAAGGGTAAATAGGAAAAACATAAAATAATTAACTTGGTAACTATCACATATAATTAAAAAGAATTCCTAAATTTACTCACATATTCCTTTTTCTCTCACCTCTCACGTCTCTCTTATATTTGAATAATCAATATATTATTTTTATACTTTGGATTGAAAAATTAGGTAATCATTATTTTTCTAAAATAAAAGACAACTAAACTAAAAAAAATGACTGGTTATGCATGCATCACATTGTGTTACGTATGCGTAACATTGTGTGTTACGTATATGTAACATTGTCATACATATGTGTAAAATTTAAACACGCAACAGTGGTACATATACGTAACAGCAGAGTTACGTATATGTAGCAACAATGTTACATACATGTGATTATGATAAAACTACAAATCTTCATGTCCTTCGTGTTCGTCTTGTTCATCATGTTTTAGTGGTTGTTTTGTTTGTCTTCCTTACATATACGTACCCTAAATGCTTTCATAAAAGTAATTCCTTTGAATTAATCATTATCTTCCTCAATTCATATTTTTTTTACCCTGCATACTTCTTTCACATCCAATTCATTGCTATATTGCATGATACGTATATGTAATCAAGAAAATCAATAAAGAATACATGTGAAAGAAATGTTACGTTCAGCTACGTAACAAAACCATTACGTATACGTAATCGTAGTGTTTATCTTCCTCATTGTGTTCTTTGTCATCATCATCTTCTTCTTCATCACTTTCGTCTTCTCACGATTTGTCTTCAAATAAATCACATGACACTATGTTACGTATATGTAACCCTATGTTACGTATATGTAATAATGTTCTATATATATGAAAGAACGTGGTACGTATGTGCAACCCAGTCAAACTTCATTTTCACCATCAAATCCAATCTTAAATATTCTTACCATCTAAACCACATTGATTAATGTTGCTACATATATACAATCGTTTTCATATACGTATATGTAAGTATAACACATATAACAAGTACAAAACATGTTATTAAACTTAAAATTTTACACATACATATATGTGGTTATATATAAGTAACCAAATACAAGTGGAACATGGTTATAATCAATGCAAATACAAGTTAAGAATCACCAAATATAAGAGGATATTAAATAAACAAACATTGTTAAATACGTGTAACAACAGTGTTACGTATACGTAATAGTTGTGTTATGTATATGTAACAAAAGCGTTACGTATATATATGATAGCAGTGTTACGTGTATTGTAATACAGGTGTTACGTGTATTGTAACAGTAGTATTCATGTTCTAAACTAGACGCTTTGATAATTTCTCGACTATCGATAATTTTTTTCGAACGTCTCATCATTTGTTGCATCATCTTTTTCGACCGATCATCAAACCTAATCCATCACCTACGTTAGTATGTAGCTTGATAACTTAAAACTTGGAAGCAAAAATACTAATTTACATGTATGTACCTGGGTACGTATATGTACCATACCATGATACCTTTTTTCATTCAGTTGATCGTCTTCTTCATAGCTATCACAGTTACATATATGTACTGACCGCCATTTTCATAGCTATCAAAGTTACATATATGTACCTAACACGGTTACATATATGTCCTGGGTACATATATGTATCTTACCCGAATACCACTTTTCCATCCAGTTCATCATCATCATCATCTTCATCTTGACATAACCAGGAAGATGTCTTTTTTACTTGATTCATTGTAACTCACTTAACACATTTTCACTTCTATCCACTTGTATTCTAAACGTTTCTTCATATTCGATCACAAGATTGAACCCTAGCCGCCACCCCATGTTTTTGAATGTATAAGATGAAACAATCAAAATTGATTTCGCATATCAATTTAACCATTTACAAACCTGGATTTGTGACCCCATATGCAAAATTGATTTGAGGCTATGAATGGAGCTGATGGTTATGTTCTTCGATGGTAGTATTGTTCTTTGATGATAGTATGATCATATAAATCGATTTCACATATAAATCGATATCTCGTCTCAATCTATTTCTTGTACATGATTTATTGAACTAAGGTTTTTATGGTGGATGATGGTAATCGGTTTGTAGCAGAGACAAGAGATGAAGGAGATGATGAGGTATTTAAGGATGAAATAACTTAAATAAGGAGATAAATCAGGATTTCAGAAAAATACTAAAATTAAAAGGGTGTTAAAATTACCTAATGAACCTTTTAAATAAATAATACAAATTTTAATTTTTTTTAATTGGTTGAAAGTGGTTTTTATAGTTTTCAACTATAAAGGTGGTTTTTATTTTATCTCTCTTTTATATATATATATATATATATATATATATATATATATATATATATTTTGGAGGGGTAATAATGTCATTTTATCAAGAACTCTTGAAATTAAGAGTTTTACAAGTTGTGATGCATGTAGTACAGCTCCTAATGCATGCTGCTTTCCCTCCCCAAGTCCCTGATGGAAAATTGAAAATTCAAAGGTGGAGAGAGAATTTAGAATTAGAGGGAGTGCAGATGAGAGGAGTGGAGGAGGCCGGCCATTCCATCCCGGCGATTAGCAACGACAGGGATGCTGGCGGTAGTCGTTAGCGGCAACAGCCGCCTTCACGGTGGTTGGTAACCTTCATGGTAGTGTTACTTGTGGTAGCACACGGTGACGGCGGGAGATTCTATGACAAAATCGATGATGCTAAGTGACGGAAGAAGTAGAACCTAACTCCGTCCAGGGAAACAGATGAAATCTCCGTTCGGATCAAAGATAACTACATATCAGGTATGATTCCAGTAACTTAACCTAGGGTTCCGATCAGATTACGGTTAGTATGAAATATCAAAATTAACATTAGCATCTTTGATTTAGTTGGTGATGCTCTACTGATGATCTTTTCCTCAATTTTGTTTATCTATTTTGCAGCCTAAGATAGTGTTCTCATATTGCAAATTCAGGAACACCCAAATTTAAGAGAAAGCAACACGATCTTTATGTGGAATATATTGTCGGTTTAACTAAAGTTCCATGTGGGTTTCATTTTGTTATTACTAAACTTGATGGAAGACAACTTCTTATTAAAACAAATCCCAGAGAAGGCTTCAAACCTGGTACAAGAAAACTAAAACCCTTATTTATTCATTATGTAGTTTTTTTTTTTTTTATTTAAAAATTGAGGTTAAAGAGGTTGAGGTTAAAGAAAACTAACATCACGTCTTCCTAATGAGCAAGGTTACATAAATAATCAATTTGACAAAGCTATGGGATGAGATTAATTTTCCGTTCATTTATTTATTTCTTTTATTTTGTATGATTACCTTCAAAATCAGTTAAATTAAGTTGGTTTTTAGTTTAACATGTAGTGCTTTCTGTTTGAATATTTTCCTTATGTCTTCTGGTGCTTGTAAGTACAGGTTAGTTGTTTCATTTTCTTTAGCTTTCAAATGTGTGGTATGGAACCTTAATATTAAGTGTTATGGTTTGTATATTATCTGTTCACTTTGATGGTCTCTATGTTAAGAATTGAATTCTATTGATGTGTATATAATTATCATTACATTTATAGATTTCAAATGTATTCTGCAGCTTTTTATGCTCCTCTGTTGGTGACCACAGTTCGTGGACATGTGCTATGTCTTTTTCTTCTTCTTCTTCTTTTTTTTTTTTTTTTTTTTTTTTTTTTTTTTTTTTTTTTTTTTTTTTACTTTACAGCATGTCTTGATCAGTTGCAAAGACATTGTTAACGGTTATGGGATGTTGCAAGTTGCTTATTGCTTTATGTTTTAATTGACACTTATGTGTGTATTTTGGTTTTCCTCATATGAATTTATATTTCTGTTTGCTGATCACGTTTAAGATGTCTGCATGTACTAGATAATTTATGTTTGTGTTTCTCTTTTATTATCATAGTATTTGGTGTATGTGGTTTGCTACTTATAAGGGTTGTCTATTACACAGTAACCAATATTGACTATGATGGTAGAGTATAGGATGGAAACATAAGTAAACCAGTGGAATACACTTATTGTTGCTATTATAGTTGTTCAATGATGAGTACCCATGGTTGGATGAAAACATAAATACATACATTCAAATGTACTACTTTGTATAAAGAATAATATTACATGCACACCTAATGTGTATCTCTGGTAATTGCAGTCGGATGATGATGCATTCAGTCACCAGCAACACAACCAAGGTGATGTTGATGATGACGATGTAGATTAAACTTGTTAGATGGTACATCGTTGATGTTGTTGTGATTGATTTAGGATGGTATGCTAATGATTTTGTATGGGATTTACGTGAAAATTTTACATGAATTTATTTCGAATATCATATCTATCTTTAAGACTTACACATACATAACTACTGTTGATGTCAATTACTGATCGGAACTGGTACTAACTGCTGTGGTGGATTCAGGTTGCATTATATTAGTTTTTGTGATCAATTTTGACGAAGTAGATATTTACAAATTTATCTAGAAAAAGTGTTTGTGGCTTGGCTTGACCCATACTAAACTTTATACATTTTAACCAAATACCTAACATGACTAACTTGCCAATTCACCAACTCTAACACCAATGGTGTCATTCTTTTGATCATCTACGGAGACATGATTGTCCTTAATTAGGTTAATACTCTAATTCACCATCACCTCAGCAGATTATATGTTGAGCTATGAATGTACATCATTTATTGTTTCAATTCTAGCAGATTATACAGGGATATCTTAATATATCTTGGAGTGAATTGTCGTTTTCATCCTTGTGGTTTGGTCACATTTGTTATTTTCATCCAAAATATTTTTTCTTGTATTTTTCTCCCCAAGGTTTGAAAAAGTTGCCATTTTCATCAAAAAAATGTTAGCTTCATTATTTTAAAATGTTAAATATTCATCGTTAAAGGGTACTTATGTAAATTTTCATATAAAAACAAAATCCTAATTTATGTTCACGTGTTGATGATAAAATTACATTTACGGAATTCATGATTTTGGATGAAAATGGAAACTTTTTCAAACCTTGGGGAGCCAAATACAAAAAAAACCTTTCTGGATGAAAATGGCAAATATGACTAAACCACAGGGAGGTAAACGACAATTCACTCTATATCTTGCATTGATTTAAATTAGGAATTAATATCTGTGGATTTTTTTAAAAGTTAAAAGCAACCTTAAGAGAAATGTTGATTGTGTACTTTGAGTACCACATTTAAATTGTTGCCGCCGCCGCATCGCGTGGGTCCTCTGTGTGTGTGTGTATATATATATATTGATTTTAGAATCATAGGTTTTCCTATGGTGAGCCAATGACTGTCGAGTCCACTACCCAAGCCCTGTCTGATCTTGCACTGTGATTTGGTGAAGGAGATGAAGAATCTATGGTAAGCAACTCAATTTATCACTATGATACTAGGATTTTATAAATGATATATGATGCAAGTGCATGTTTTTTAACTGTTATGTGTATATGCGTATGATTATTCAAACTTAAATAATTTAAGTTTCTACCTTTTTTGCTGTCTCGACCGTTTGGGGTATCTCTTCTTATTGCAGGCCATGATGAAAATGGTCCAAGTCTGTAAGTATCAATATTCTTTCTGGGTTATATCTTCATGTTGGTAATCTATACAATCTACTAATATTACAAAAAAGAAAGACAATGAGGGTGTAAGGGTTTGTGAGGATAAGTTGTAAGGAGTTTGTTATATACAGATACTACACGGATCCATCAGTACATTTTGGCAATGCAATGCAAAAGCTATAGGCTCTGGGTCTGAAGGTGCGGACAGTTCTCTGCAGGAGCAATTTAACAAGGTCGTATGTAGTGTTCATTTCTTTCTAGCATCTTTTTTGTCTATCAAAAAATTTTCATAGAGATACTAAATTGCTTACTGTGTTTGCATTACACAGATATATTCAGGATTTGACTCTAAAAGAAGCTGAAACAATTGCGCTTTCCATCTTGAAGCAAGTCACGGAAGAAAAGGTCAGTTTTTAGCCTTGCTTAAAAGCATAAGATATTTTGTCTTTTGTCATGATTTTATTTAATAAGCAGTTTGCATGTCTGTCAATGAAACTTACTCTAGTTTATTTGTTTGGTTATGTGTTTCACTAGCAAGCAAGTAAATCTTATGGGACACTTGTTGTGTTGAGTTCAGGTGACTCCCAATAATGTGGATATTGCAAAGGTTGTTCCAAATTATCACTTGTATACCCCGGCTGAAGTTGAAGCTGTTATCAGTCGCCTATAAATAGGAGTTTAATTTGACCAATTGTAGATGGTCTCTTATTGGTTTGGTTCAATTCGACATGTACTTTGTACTAAATAGCCTAGATTTTATTTAGTGTCCTTGTGAAGTATGGTATTTGAACACTTTGCAGTATGTTTTGAAAAAGTCATGACTTGTTTAAATTATTCTCAACAAATTAAGTTGTTTCTTCTTCACTTGTTGACACTTTGCACTGATCCTAGTAGGTGTGTTTATTTCTTTTTATGTTTTGGTACTAGGTAAGTTATTCATTTTTTCCCTCCATACACCCTAGTTATCTTGATCCCGTCTCTGCTCTAGTCTAGTGTGTAATATATCTATTATGTATGGATGTATGGATTAGATTATACTAATGGGAATTTTTTTTCTGGAAATGTAGTCTTTTGAGGTTTAAATGGTTATCAACGAGAATTATGTCCTCAAGGAAGCAAGAAGGGTGGATCATGCTTTTCAAGCTTCCATGTTTCGTATGAAACATTTTTTGCATACATCGAGGGGAAATATGATATGCAGGGCAGTTAAATAACAAATCCAAAATCGTAATTTATATATTTATAGACAGCCAAATTCTGAGCCATTAAATTTAGAAACAACCGTACGTTTCACTGATGTCATCAACATTATTTGAAATTCCTGTCGAGGAAAAAAAAAAAAACACGCACACACACAATAGAGTAGTGGTCTCTCTCTGTCTCTAATCACGGAATTCATCCATGAACTTGTTGTGGAAGTCTGTCAACCGTGAAACTATGGCTGGAATCTTGTCCTCTTGAGGCAATATTGTGCACCTAAAATGCCACGTTCCTGGGACCTGAACACCCTCTCTCCGTTAACCACTCAGAAACAACAACTGCTAAAATGTATTAAAACAAAACAGTATGCAATGCAATGCAATGCTATCTAACCTGACCAAAACCACTGCCTGGAACCACAGCGATACCCGTTGCGTTTAGGAGACAGATAGCATAATAAGCATCTGCTGCCTTTTTAGCTTCTTCTGCTACTTTTATTGCTTTCTTTGGCAGCATAATTCGTGGAAAAAGGTACATCGCTCCCTCTGCTTTGTTGCAGGTAATCCCCTCTAAGCTGTTAAATGCATCTTCCAATGTCTATTGTTGCAAATTGTAGAGTTTAAAGCTAGTTAAATCAATATATCTACACAACGTTTCTCATACAAGCTTCTACTATTTCCAAATTCTAGTTTCTTGATTTCAACTGACCTTGGCACGTCTTGCAAGTGATTTCAGGATCCCATCTCTCTCAGAGGTATATGCATCATAGGATTCATCTCCAAACCTGCATGCACATACATCATATGTTAAAAGAGGTAAGTATCACAGGTGCATCTAAACATGGTGCTTCCAAACCTCAGTGGATTTAAAGTGTGCCACTAAAATGGAAGGTCATTCAACCTTCATATGATTTGAGTAACAAGAATAGCCATTTGCTATACCAATTGTAGATCTACCAATATGTGTGCATACAGAGAGAGAATGAAAGAAACCTTAGGAGGGCTCATCACAAGGCTTGCAAGAACTTGACCGGAAATATTTGAACAAAGATTCACAGATGCCACCTTGTAAAATTGTTCCCTAACCTCGGACTTAAACCCAGTTACCTCCATGTAACCGCCTCTTTTCCCACACTCACCATGATATCCTGAGACACCACAAAATTACAAGATTTCAACAATTTGCATGAGTTATTTTCTATTTGGAAAACCAGTATACCTTTAGAAACCGATTGAAAAGAAACCAAGGGGATATCCTTGTCACCATATCCCATAGAACGACATATTTTCTTGAATGAGTGAAATTTCTTGTCAGGTGCATAAATATTCTCCTGGTATACCTGCAAAGAAAGTGTTTATGGATACCCTCTTAGTTGAAATTGTAATGCTCAAACACAACCACATTCGGCGTCAATGAAATGCAAGAAAAATCTAGAATAGATTCTTTACCTCGTCTGCTAATAGAACCAGACCTTCTTTCTTACAGAAGTCCACAATCTGTCGTTGGTTTCCCTCAGCAAGAACCTATGCAGGAGTGGAAAGTAATTAATCAAACCTCAAACGTACAGATGTCTTTGGTAGTCACTTATCATAGTTTGAATCTATATGTATTTACCTGTCCTGTTGGGTTTCCCGGATTAATTACTACCAAGGCCCTAACAGTAATACCCTTTTGTCTGGCAGCTTCCAACTGCTTCTTCAGTTCAGAGATCTCAAGTCCCCACCCTGTTGCTTCATCAAGATAGTAACGAACCTGAAACATAAGCAAACTTTATCCTACTATATATCTTGCAGATTAATAAATTAATTTTGAATGCAAGCACCATTTGTCATATTTCAAAGATGGACATACAACTTTGCTAAAGTAAAATATTAGTACTCAAATACATACAAGGGTGCCACCATGAAGAGCAATGGAAGCAGAGTAAAGCGGGTACTGAGGAATGGGACATAAAATTCCATCGTTCTCTGATCTTATTAATAATTGCATCAACATATGGACCTGGGCGGGGAGTACAATAATAATGATCACTTTTTACATGCTCATGCAGTTTCAAAAAGCATCAATCAGAATTGGCATATAAAAGTTGAATTTACCCCTGGACTCGCACCATCTGTTAAGAAGATATCATTTGGATCAGCAGGAAAACCATCACGAGCTTCAATACCAGCAGCGATGGTGTCACGCAATCCTTTAATGCCCTGAGGCAAAACCCGAAAGGTAACGAACGAACTTAAATAGCCTTTACTTTTTCTGACCCGTTGAATGTGTATTTAATTGTTCAAATTAGAGAGCTACAAACGAGTTAATTACCTGACTGTGACTATACGCACCAGTAGCTCTTGCAGGAATTTGATCCAAGATCATTAATGCTTTTTTTATGGAATCCACACTGAAAGAAGTTAGTAGTACAATCAGTAAGGTGTTTGTTGATCCAAGAACAGGGAACTGTTCTATGAATGGAAATTACATAAGAATTAATAATGAATATCAAGGTACTTTAAGGAATCTAGTGATGACAAAAACCAAGACTAGATAAAATAAAACCATACCTAAACAAAGTATTTGTTTCCCTCTTGTCCAATAAGGCAGGGTGATCACATAATGCAAGAACCTGACATAACATAACATAGCACACACGAGTAGTGTGACGTGGAAATTATAGTAAATTTGCACCATGCAAGGTTACCTCTCGAAAGAATGTTATAGGCTTCTGACCAAGTGATTGTGGATTTCCTATATTGCAGTAGAGTATCTGGCAAAGTTGAGAGGAATAAGATGTCAGCAGTGAAGAAGAAATAGTATTTCATTATGTTTGTTGTCATTGATTTGATGAGAAAGCATGATAAGATCGAGATGCATGTCATGCAAGTCGGATATACCTCTCTAAAGGAATGAGAACCTGGATTTGCTAGCAAGTCTTGTTGTAATTTCTGTGATAATCAAACATAAGAATATCGTTTTTGCATGGATCATGGATCTTGTAGCATTCATAAATAAATATAATTACCTGAGCCACAGAGACAATTTCACCACGAACAGCATATTCACATTTCAATACCTGAACATATGCATTAAGAGAAATCAGAAACCTTAGGGTTGAGGGATTCAACGGTAACAGAAACGATTAAGAAAAGACATTGAATCGATGATGAAGAAACCTTAGGGTTGAGGGATTCAACGGTAACAGGTGGTGTAGCACCCATGATTGTGTAAGAACGAGGGAGATGTGATCTTGTATAATAATAATAATTAGACAGAGATGAAGAAGAAGAAGAGAGAGTGGCCAATTTGACGATGAACCTCTTTGTTCTTCCGGTCACGAATTTCCGCATCTCTGGTATGATGATATCATAATAGATACCAATCAATCAATCAACTGATATGATATGATTAGAGAAACTAGTATTTGACATTGGGATGCATGGTGTTGAATTAGATACTGCACTGCATGTTGAAAGAAATAAAAGCTAGCTAGGGTGGTGAGTGGTGACTGGTGATGGAATATAAATATATATGGTTGTATGTGGTGGGGCTTGGTCACTTCTTCCATTATCTCCTTCACAATTTGCGTGCTATCAACCCTTTCTTTTCCTTTAATACACAAACAAAAACAAATAACAAATATACTAAAACACAAACATCAGTTTTCTTTGTGTAAAGAAACTGTTTTATTCTTTTTTCTTTTCTTTCCTTTTTTCCATAGCAACACGTAGCGTTGTCATAAAATCAAATTAAGAATATATTGATAACAAGTAATTAAATACAACATATTGATAACTGGTTAGTTGGCTTCCGATCCCATACCCAATTGCATGATCACAGTTGTCGAGTAAATCCTTCCTTCCATGGCATGCACATGTATGTGGGAGCTATCTGATTATTTCACTATTTTGGATTGAAATTCCCGTGTTGTCATTTGGATCTTTTTTCGATCCCTTGAGCCCTGATGGGGCACGATCTTGCAGTTCTGCAACACCACCTAGGAGTCTGAAAAAATGATATCCACGGTGACAGTCATGCTACAATCCCGATCACGCGGCGTATAGGGTGCAACAACATTCCCTGACACACGACCCTATACACCGCGTATGGGTCCATACGCGGCGTATAGAGTGCAAAAACATTCCCTGACATCAACCTGTCAGACCAGATGTCATTTCGATGTCAGTGGAGGCCATACGTAGCGTATGGGGCCATACGCAGCGTATGGGTCCATACGCAGCGTATTGCTTCAATTTTTTTCCCTCAACACACTTGGGACGCATGAGACACCTATACGCCGTGTATGGGCCATACGCGGCGTATATGTTAATTTTTACATATATTTTTTTAATAAACAAATAAATTTGCGTCAACTATATTTATGTTATGTTTGTAACTTGCTTAACCGACAATTTTAAATCTAATATTTTACTAACCGATAAAACATATAAGACAAATATTCATATTAACTAAATAATCGAGATAACAATACAAAAATTAACATAAAATGATAATATAAATAACAAAGTTTTCAAATACATAACAAAATAAAAGTTACAATGATAGTAATAATAATATAAAAACTACTGCGAGTCTGGGTAATGTCGAGGCGGTGGCAACTCTGGAGGATCAATACCAGCAGAATGTGCTCGCGCAATCTCGAGCTGAACGTGCCACTCCATAAGATCCTCAACTCGATCGAGCCGACGACTCTGCTGCCGTAAACTCGCAGCAACCTCCTGCATAAATGTCTCCATACGTGCAGGCAGCCTCACATCTCTGTAAATGTGTCGAGGAAACTGTGGTGAGGTGGCGGCTGGTCGTGCGGCGGATGATCATGCGGGAGATGCTCCTGATGCTGCTGCGGATCATCAACGCCGACCTGTTGAACAGGTGCCGGCTGCCAGATCTCCCCGGGTCGAATAGAAAATCGTATGCCACCCGGAAACTGGCGTATAATACGCATGCCGAATAACGTACGACGGTCTAATCTCACCGGCTCGATGGGAGGAGATACGTCAGCAAGATACCAAGGAAGATAACCCAAATCTCGGGCAATCACCGTGATATAAGCGCCGCGTCCCGTGATGGATGTGGCGATCATGCGATGTAAGTAACGGATGAGAGGATCTCTAATGCCAGTGACCCTGCCTTTAGTCCTCTGAAACGGACCTCCGGTAATCTGAGGCCACCAAGCTCTCAATCAACTCTCCTCAATCTCAGTAATACCCTCGATGAATAGAGGGGTAACAGTCTCCGGCTCAAAGTAAAGTCCCGAGAGAACGGCAAACTGCTCAATGGACATCTGATGTAAATGTCCACATAACCTAAACGAAATCTCGGAACGCTCATCGTCCTCCTCTCATCAGGACGAATATATGTAAAGGTGGATAAAAACTCCACCGTCAGCTCTCGGTAAGAAGGCAAGAACGCGGTCTCGAACAAACGACTCCATGGCGTATAACGGTTTTAAAAAAACGAATATAAGTATAACGGTTTAAAACATAAGTACGTATAGCACATTAATCACCTACCCTATAAGGGTGGCCAATACGTCGCGTATAGGTGTCGGTGGACCTGCACCCTTCACCCATACGCCACAGGGCTATACGCGGCATATGGTGCCATACGACGCGTATAGCCATGCTGAATGATTGATTAGACTTAGTCAGTTTTGTAGTCTGAAAAAAGATATACGTGGCGCATGGAGCTATACGAGGCGTATAAACACCACGACAACAACTGATGCGACATGAAATGTCAGACATTTATTGTGGATACCTATACGCCGAATATGAACCCATACGCGATGTATAGGTGGGTGTCGATTTATATGGTGGGGTGTACTTGTATTAGGACGCTATTCAATATAATGAGCAACACATATATTCAATTATTGTGATGTGACCGTCAATGAATTGAAAGAGCTAAAAGTCTGTGTACATTGTACAATTGAATTGAAATGATTAATTCGTGACATTGACTTGGATTGGCGCCTAGCTAATCGTCCTATATACATTGATTGAAATACCTTCTTTGAATACCAGTGGTTCTTTGTCATTTGTGATGTGAGATGGTGTTTGATAACACAACAAAAAAAAAAAAGAAAAAAGAAAAACCTAGTACCATACAATATATAATATTATTTAATCAAGTCATACGTAGTTACATGATTTATGATAAACGTACTCAACAATTAAATTACCAAACATAGAAGTATTGAAAAATACGTAAATACATTGATGAACAAACTAACAGAGATGCTCCATAAAGACCATCATTATTCGGTGCCCTATTTAGTGACACACATAACATGACTTGAATTAAATTACTTGTAGTTTACAAACCAAGAGAAAATGGAAAACCAGTGTTTCTTAACCAACTACCCCCGCCGATAAAGTTTCCTGGGGTGAACCCTTGAGCCTCTGAAGTACTGGTGATCACCTTAAACCCTTTCCATTTAACTCTACCTGAAGTCCCGGCCCAGCTCCGGTGTTCTGGTACTCACCATAGTATAATGTGTTCAAGGCAAAATTCCCATCCCACTCATACCATCCTGCCGGATTAATCACATTGCTGATTGTCGACTGCATCACGACCGTCCTCGAATACTGTTTCCATGGTCGTCCTAAGTATGTTGGAAAACTGGATTGTACGGGCTGGAGATCAGAAGTGGCACCTATCCTGCACTTTTGAATCACGATCCCAGTGTTTTGGTTAGGGTCTGTGCGGCCTTGTGCGGTGAGCATGTTCTTTTGACCAGAATTGGGGCGGCGTGCATGGATGTCACAATCTTGGAAAACGGCTGCAGCATTTCCAAAAATGAAATCAACGGTACCAACAATCAAGCAGTTGATGTAGAATTGACGGTTTTTATGAACGTAAAGAGTGTCTTGATACGCTAACATGTCACATTGATAGAATGCTGAGAAATCGGAGCCCACTCGAAGTGCCACTGCTTGGTGATTTGAAGCGCCAGCCGTGTTTTGGAAAGTTATGTCCCGTGCCAAAAACCCATCACCTACAATTGCTGCAACAACACAAAATTCACTTATTAATTAATTAAATAACCAACAGACCCACAAACGAATCAACAATTATTTAAATCGAATTAATTACAAACCCCAATGCTAGCTAGTGCCAAGGAAATGGCTGCCTTCTTTTTTAATAAAAAGAAAACAAAATAAAGGAAAAAAGATGAACCCTGCAATGCATGGCCCACTCTGATATTGATGAAAGAATAAGAATACATACGAAATACTAATCGGTTTTTGTATTCGCAGATTGAGCATAATTGGCTGCTTAATTGATGGCAAGATTGCAATAGTTAAAGCATATAAAAAAGTCAAATACCATTCGCCATTTGGCGCACTGGTATTCTGGTGGTAGCTGGTTCGAGTTTTATTCTGGTAAAATGCTTATGCTTTTGGTTGAGCTAAAAGATTTTTTTTATTGTAGGTTTTCATTTAATTAATAGGTGAGTCCGATTAGTTTGCCATCACGCTTTATTCCTTTAGAGTTTTCAACTTTAAATTTCAAAAAAATCTTTATTTGTTGATTAAATATTCATTCCAGCTTTCGATTTCAAAAAATCTATATTTGTTGTTTAAAAATTCACTAGCGTTAAGCCCCTTGCGTTGCAGCGGTAGGCGTAAAACCATACCAAGCAGCACCAATGATACGCCACCGTTAGTCTCCACTAACATTGAGAAAGTTCGTATTAAAAAAATTAAAAAAGAAAAAAATAAAACAGAAATGAAAAAGTCCAGTTTCCCCCGCGCACTACGCGGTGGAAATTTTGTCATTTTTCTTCGTATATGTACCGTTAGCTAGTGTGTTAATTATCGTCACGGCATGTTGAAACCATACAATCGAATACCAAAATCTCTAAATTGTGTTGGTAGCGTTAAACCACACCAAAAATACAAAACCCACCCCAAAATACAACTAAAACCCAAAAAAAAAAAAAAAACAAAAACAGCCCCAAAAGATAACTACAACCAAATTATGCACAATATACAACCCGATATGCATTAGAAAGTTGGTAAATAGTATTATTTAAATTCCAGCTTTAAATTTCATAAAATCTATAAATGTTGATATTCTAAATATATTAGAAATATATATATTAAACCAAACCATGTTTTTTAATACTCTGAGAATAACATACGAAAAGTTTAATGAATGTGTTTTATTTATCAGACGAGGTATATACATTTAAATCAAATATTAATTTATGATGTTATTTGGTTTTATTTTTCGTTCGGATTAATATTGCGGACATATGTGCTAAAATGAAAAATTAATGAGGTTTAGTTAAAAATACTAATATGAAAAGTATAAAAGTAATTGTAAAAAGTGTATTGGTAGAGTGTTTAATTACAATGGTATTTAAAATTAAAAAAAATATAGAATAAAGGTGGTAAAAAGCTAGACATGGTCTAATTAGCTACATAAGAACGAGTGAGCAAAAAGGATGAAGATAGATCATCCTCGAATTACATTCACCCACCCTATTGTATTCTCTTATAGATGAAATGAAAATCTTATGGGTTTGCACGTTCCTTTAGACACGCATCCATAGATGATGTATTATGCCCAAAGCAGACGTATTTTTATGTATAAAAAATGAAATAAAAGATTAATAAATTCCTTTGTAAATTAATATATAATGCTAAAAGCATTGATTGGACAGGTTATTTTGGGGTGCCTACACGTGCACCTGTGCATGTGAATGTCACTCACGATTAATAATAGTAGATACATATCACTAATAGATATTCCAAAATTGCCCTTGAATATGTAAAATAAGTAATAACATTGGTGATGATTTACATAAAAAGACACAAAAGCACAGAATATACAAATCAGCAATAATAACACACATCGTTTAAAACGTGTTTTCTTTATACCGGTCAAGAGTTCAAAATATCTAAACCAAAAAGTCAGTCGAAATATAGTATATAATGAAAGAATATAAAACATGATATACCAAGTAAGGAGTATTAGTTTTTAATTTGTCATGGTCGTTGCTTACGAACCAACATATATTTGTATATTAATTAATTAATTTGTTTCTTACTTTGTCCAGAACAATATATATCCAAGTTAGCTTGACTAATAAACAACAGTACGTTTAAGTATTTGTGTCGTTTACTTATATGAAGGAAATTAAACAAAATGAAAATAATATTAGGTGCTTTGGTTTTCGAAGTGTTATACATACACACACGTACATACGTATATACTGACCGGTGTTTAATTTACACGCATAGTTATTATTATCGTCGATGTAAGGTGGTGTAAAAAAGACAGACAGACAGACAGACAGAGACGATAGATAAAAGTGATGGAGTAATTAAGGAGACGGAGGGTAGGTAGGTACCGACTGTGGCGGACTCGAAGGTGGTGCTTCCTCCTTTGACGCTGCGGCTACCGGTTATGATGGTGTTCCTCCGGCCGTCTCCCATAAACATGATGTTGGTCTTGCTCGTGGGCACCTCCACGTTCTCCCGGTACACCCCGGCCTTTATCCTGATCACGTACCTTTTGCTGCTCTTTGACGGCGCCGCCGCCACCGCCTCCGCCACCGTCCTGTAGTTGCCACTGCCATCCGCAGCCACCACGACGTTGGGCGTCACCGCCCCCGACGACTGCAGCAGCTTCCTGTCGCCGGCGGACAGCCAATCCGGCCACATTTGATCATCATGAATATGATGGTCTTCCTCCTTGAGGCTCCTCTCGTTAGCCAGGTCTGCGTCGGTCATGTTGCAGATCATGGCGAGTGCGTTGCTGCACATCTTCTCCACCCTCTCCTGGCCTTTCTCCAGCTCTCTCCGGACCTTCTTATCGGCGTCGGCGTGAGAGAAGCCGTCGAGGCAGGTCTCCTGGTCGGTGATGGCGGAGCTCATGAGCGTCTTGAGGTCGCCGGCGTGCTGCCTGAGCGACCTCTTGGTGTGGTACTCCTCCAGGTCCTTCTCCACCTCCGTCAGCTCTCCCAGCGTCTCCGCCACCATCTCCAGACAGTCATGAAGCGCCTCACCTCCCGCGCCGTCAGCCCACGGCTCTTCGCCAGCAATCTTTTTATCTGGAAGTAGTTCTTCTCCACCGCGCCTTTTGTCACGTTAACCGCCAGCTCGATCACGTCCTTCTGGCTCCTCACCTTTTGGTCACTTGGGGGTGGCTGCTGATGCTGGAGAAGCATAACTCCGGGTACAGTGTGCTGCTGCATGATGATTGTACGATGGCGTGAGCTGTCGAGGCCGTGCTGCTGCTGCTGGATTTGTTGACTCCGACGACGATGCCGATTAAAGCCGAGGCTAACAGGACTGAAGCCAAAGCAGCTGCTAGAAAGAGCTTTTTTCTTTGTTACCACCCGGCTCCAACACTCCGGCGAAGAAACCTTTCACCCGGCTGCTACTCATTTCGAACATTTTTGTTTTTATATTTTAATTATTTCGATCGAGGAGGAGGCTGCAGGTTTATTCGTTAACCAGGGCCTCTTCTCCTTCAGTGCATGCCCTCCTTTTATCGGCGGATTTCTATTCACAACCACATTTTTTTTTATTTACAATATATTTTAATTTTGTCCTAAAGATTATATATAAAATATTTCTTTCACCAATTTCCTTTTACTTTTAATATCATTAGACCTTACTTTTTTAAGCAAGTAATCTCCGATTACATTTTGTGAAGGATAATCATCATCGACGTCGTAGGGTTACAAGCTCATGGGCAAAAGATTCTATCATAAAAGGTATTAATAACCAGTAATGAATAAATTTATATCATTTAAATAAAAATATAAAGTTATTATGCTTATATTTTAAAACATATTAATTCAATTTTGTCATTTAAAAGTTTACAGGAAGCAAGTTTTAATAACTTGTTTCGTCATTATTTAATATCTAATTTTGTCATTAAATTGTATATATGTTTAAAGGGTTGGTATGAAATATATATGTTATTGGAGTAGTTCGGGTGAAAAAGAATATATAATATAAATATATATCTTAAAATCAAATATTAAAGAGAACAATCGGGGCCATAAATTGAGCCAAAGATATATATATGGTGGGATCCTCCCTCTTTGTTTGATTCGTTTCTTTTTCTTGTTGCCCATGTGCATTTTTGGTGAAGCTTTTGAAAATAGCCAAATTAAATTGGTTAATCATTATTATCTATAATAACTAATTACAATTAATTACAGAAACGGTCCCTCCACTATGGATTATGGAAAAAAGCCGGAATTTCAAGAATATATTTGATCGTTTTTGGCGAGATAGATGATATTGTTTTGGCTGCTTTTCCCATTCCCATAAAATTAAAGTCACACACAATTTGTTACTTTGGTTTATCATGCAAACAGCAAATGCATGGGCTTAAAATTAAAATAAACCCATCCCACTGTTTTTCACGACCTAATTATTTTTTTTATTTTACTTTTTAAATATTTTAGTTCAGTTTTGTGACCAGCAATTCATGACCGAACTTGTTTAGTTAACTATTTTGTTTTGGTTGATGAATAGTTCTTGTTTGCCGTAATATTCAATCCTTTATTTATGTTTTTCTTTATTCGTTTCAATAATTTGATTGTCAATAACGAGATTGTCGTGTCTCAAGACAATCATAACTTAGAATATGCATGATACATACGAGATGTTTAAAATCCACTAAATTGACAATGATTTGAAAATTTTTGTGATTACAAATTAGATATATATTTAAAGAATACATGTCAAGTCGTGGGCCAAGATGCCTTTAAAGTTGTTGTCAATCACCCCCTTAAGTTGTCAAATAAACAGAATATATTTATATGTTACATGGTACGTTGTCAATAAACAGAATATATACTGAAACTCAAAAAAGAAACAAAAGTAATTAGAAATATAAAGAAAATATCATACGACTCGAATTTAAATCTTACCAGACGTCCTAAGCTATTAATTTATTGATAACAAATGTCACGAGGGCTAATAAATATTCAAATAAGCGTACACATATTTCTATAGAGTAAATTACACGGATAGTTTATGGGTTTGCACGTATTGCAAGTTCAGTCCTTACTTTTAAGAAATTACAGATACGGGCTTCAACTATACAAGGAGTGCACGCTGGCAGTCCCTGTCACTAACAGGGATTAAGTATATTTGTTAAGTCAATATGAAATTACCAAAACACCTCTAAACTTAAAAAAATAAATAATATTAAAGTTTAAATAAAACTAAACTTACCCCACCCCCACCCCACCCACCTCACCCCTCCTCTTCGTCTGCGTCTTCATCTTCATCTTCATGAATAAACTCCAATAGCCATCTAAGAAATCAACTACCACCACTCGTCACAACCACCACAACCGGTTGCTATCACCACCACCACCTCACCCATCTCACCCCTTCATCTTCATCACCATCTACGAAATCAACCACCACCACTCATCACAACCACCACAACCGGTCACTATTACCACCACCGCAGGTTTAAATCATCGCTAAAACAAAACCCGATTTTAGCGTCGAAAAAACGAAACTCACGTAATGGAGACTTTTGGTTTCAGATATGTCAGTTTCAGATCAGATTGAAGGGATGTGCGATGGTTGTGATGATGATTTCCAGGGGTTCATAGGGTGGTCGATTTCATGATTTTAGGGGGTTCATAGGGTGATGGTGGTGGTTGGAGGAAAAAGAGCTTGGAGTGAGATGGTGTGATGATGATGTAAGGAGATGAAGATGATGGTGGTGGCTGCTGATTGTCATCGGAGGTGGCGGTGAGGCTGCCGGAATAGTTATGCCAGTTATGCGGAGAAAAGGGTGGGTGGGTGTGGTAAATGTTTAGGGGGTATTTTTGTCATTTTCAAACACTTAAAGGAGAAAGTTAACCTCTGTTAGTGACAGAGACTGTCAACGTGCACTCCTTACATAGTTCAGGCCCACATCTGTAATTTCTTAAAAGTAGCGACTGAACTTGCAATACGTGCAAACCCAAGGGACTATCCGTGTAATTTACTCTATTTCTATATTTATGAACGTACATATATTCTATATATATGATTTAAGTCTACTTACAAAAGTACACAAATTAATTTTATATTGATGGTTTGTCTATTTACAACTCACACAAATCTTGTTTTTTACCTTCAACTTTTAGAAACTCGTATATTTATGAATATGCAACCATTAGTTTAACTTAGTGACAAATGTGTGCCCCTAATTTATACGGTGTTGGATAAAGTCTCAATAGAACATAAATTTAATTTAAATTGAAATATAATAGAAGTAAGAATAAAGTTAATTTTTTTATACTATCTATAAACGTACCACAAACTGTATTGATTTTAACTCATAGAAATTTTCTCTGTTTATTTCCATACTTTGTCTCATCTCATGGTTTTAAAATTCAAACCAAAACGTAAAATGAAAATTTTGTAAAAGATGAAATGTATAGGGAACTAAAATTGAAAATGAGAAATTATAGGGGAGTTGTAAAAGTATTGAGGTTAAAAGTTAAAGCACAACCATGTCTTCTCTTTCTCTGGCTATAAATAAAGCCTTATTTCTTCATTTCAAGGGTTGACGATTTTGGGTGAAAACCTACGGTTCCAGATCATCATTATTTGATGGTTTTCAAGACTCGAGAACAAGTTTTGAAGGTCAAACAACATCAAGGAACATAAAAAATGATCAAGAAGCACCTCCAACATATTATACTTGATGATTTGAATATTTTGTTTCTTACCATGAAGTTTGTTAGTTTACCAAGTGCTAATATTGTTCTTGTAAGCTTGTGGGCTAGTTACTTACTTCATTTAGATTTAGATGACGATTAACTTATTTTTATGATTGTATGGATTCAATGGTGATGATTGTGCAAATATTACGATGGTTTAATGATTATTCTTCAATGAATGAGTATGCTTTTCATGTTGATCTTATGAATATTTAACTTGTATTAGTTGGAAGACTTGTAATTGTTAAAATTCATTTATGATTTTACTAGGAATGGTGGATAAAGATCATATGGTTTTGATGATAAGATAAGTGTGCAACCTTGCATATATGTTTGGAAAGACTAGGGTGCATGCTAAGTATTGTTTATGTCATTGTTACGTTGAGTTGGAATTTGTTAGCATAAATCTTTAATTAACATGTTCATGATATGACAATCTTAGGTTGAAGAAGTACATAAAATCTATCTACTTATATAATATAACTTAGGGTGGTTAGTGTGTTTATATCATATATAGATTTCCCATAAGTTGCAGAATTAGATAACTTTGATTGGAGTCTAACTAATATTTATGTCATTTGTTTAATTATTTCTCTTGGAATTATTGTATAACCTTAGGTAATTAAAATGTAACTTATTATTCTAGTTTTCCTAACGATCATGGGATTAAGAAACATTGACAAGAGTTTTAATCTATAATTATGTTAATCGAGACATCACCATAGTTTCATGCTTATTGTTGAATTATAGTTATGTGGATTTAGAATCTAACTGATATTTTCCTTACTAGATTATCCTTATTGTTTCAACTCTTTGCTTTAAATTAGTTGCATGCTCAATTAGTTGTAGTACCAATCACTCAAATCATTCACTAGACGATTATTAAGTTAAGTATCAGGAGCTACCGTGTCTATGGATTGATATCTGGTTCTTACCAAAACGCTATTATAATATACGATAGGTGTACTTGCCTATTATGTGTAGGTTTTAGTCCCGAAGTAAAACCGACTTTTAGACTAAATCAATGTAATTTTTTAACTATATATATGTATATATATATATATGTGAGTGTGTGTATCTTTACATACATTAATATACTATATATTTTTTATAAAAATTACACCATAAAAATAAACATTTTTTATCTTTAAAACAAGTACAATACTTTAATATAAAAAAGATAAAAAAATTTCATATCTCAGCTCATATGATTTCTGGTCGTCATTATGTCTTTAGTTTAGTTCATTTGTATTTCTATTTTTTATTGTGTTTTTTGAAGACTAATGTTGTTATAGTAAATAAATTCTAAAAAAACATAATGGTGAAGTAATACAGGCTATAAACAACAAGTTTCGGAAAGAAGCAATGAAGGCGGAGTTAGAGTCCATCGAAAAAAATAAAACGTGGACACTAACTGATCTCCTAGATGGTCATAAACCCATTGGTCTTAATGGGTGTTCAAGCTCAAGAAAGATTCTAATGGAACAATTGTCAAATATAAGGCAAGGCTCATTGCTAAGGGATACGTCCAAGAGCAAGGAGTCGACTTTGATGAAGCATTTGCGCCGGTAGCACGCATAGAAACTGTTCGCCTGCTACTTGCCTTGGCTGCACATCAAGGTTGGGAGGTGCATCATCTTGATGTGAACTCTGCTTTCTTGCATGGAGAGCCAAATGAGATTGTTTATATGACTCAACCTGAGGGGTTTATAAAGAAGGGAAAAGAAGACAAAGTTTATCTATTGGCCAAAGCTTTATATGGTCTATGCCAGGCCTCCCGTGCATGGATTATGAAACTTGATGGTACTCTCAAACGTCTCGGATATACTAGTTGTCGCCAAGAACAAGCGGTGTACAACAAGAACATAGTGACTGATATGTTGATCGTTGGTGTTTATGTGGATGATTTAATAGTTACCGGTTCAAATTTAAAAGAGATTGCAAATTTTAAAAGGCAGATGGAGCAAGAGTTTGAAATGAGCAATCTTGGAAAATTATCTTTTTACCTGGGCATAGAGGTAAAACAAGATAGATTTGCTATAAAAATACTAAAAGAATCAGGGATGCTTGATTGTAATGAGACAAAGTGTCCTATGGATCCGGGAACGAAACTACATCGAGACGAAGATGGCTCACCGGTGGATCCTACCAGGTATCGACGACTGATTGGTGGATCCTACATCGAGACGAAGAACGAAACTACAAGTCGGTTTGAAAATAACAAATTAAAGATAAGTCCTACTTTGGTGGAGTTAGAGTCATAGTCTAATTGTTCCTATGGTTTAGCAAGGATAAGTATAGGCTATGTATATATATACCCGAGTAATGGGTCGATGTAATTTGGTTTTTTGAGTTTAGTTTTTCCAATTAATAAAGCTTGCGAGAGCTATTCGTAAAGGTTTTTCGTCTCTTATTATCGATTTATTGAAAACAAGAAGCTTAACCCTTGTTTATCAATGTTTCATTCTTAAATTTCTAATAACTTATTTACATGAAATGTTTTTTCTTTCAAAATATGTATGTAATGATATTACTTATATTAAAAGGTAACTTACATGTGTATTTTATGAAGCACAGAATTAATCATATTTTAATTTACTATAGTTGGAAAAATATAAAAGTATACAAAAATTAGACTGGGAAGTAAAATATGTACTTGGAAATCCTAATGAATATTTAATTAATAAACTGATAGACATACCCATAACCCCCCAATGTGACCGATACCCCATGTATAATTATCCATCAAATACTCAATGGACATTGGCGTCGAGTCTGTGCCTTGAATTTACATTTACAATTATATATATATAAGACTAAGATAAGATTAACAATAACAGTCTCATACACGTATCGTTATTCTTATATGGAATTGTATGTGATAGGGCGGATGAATAGATTTCTTTTTAAGAGACGAGAAACATTGATAATGAAATTTTAAAGAAAAAAGATAAAAGACAATAAAAGTGTCAAAGAACAAGCTGTCGAAAAAGAAGAAAAGGACATGAAATGAGATATTTTATTCAAAGAATCATGATTTGATATTAAAGTAATATTCTTTTGTATGTGCTATTTTATTTTCACTTTATCTTCTTTTAATTTTGCATGACAGGTTGTCAATAGAAATTACTTTTTTTTACAGCCTACAAAACAAAGTGAAGTAATTATTGATATCTACGTTAGCACGATTCTTTTCTTGCGGCCTAGCTGTATTTATTAATAAGTGAAAATTGCAAATATAAACATTTGATCATTAATGATTATCAAATAAACTTTGACTTCTAAAATTATGAAAATATTACTGTACCAATAAAATCTCGACACCGCCCACCTAAAAAAATTTTTAGAAAAACGTTTTTATTAATATGTTTTATAAATGCTTTCAAACTATTTATAATTTTATACTAAGATAATTTTATGTATTTTTATAAATCTTGCCATTTTTAATATATTTCATAAAAATTGATAAATATTTCATTATTTAAAAAAGAAAGTACGAAAAATTATAATTTTTTTTAAAATCTAGTCATAATCCGCCCATTTATGGTTTATGTAAAAATAATACAATAAATTACATATTGTTCTTTTTTATATTATAAAACAAAACTTGTTATGGTTTCGGATTCTATGTTTTTGGTCCAACTTGTTGTTGGGGATCAGAACCCTAATGAGAACCAGCATAAAAAAAAACAACACATGTAAAAGTCATAGCTCTAATGTTTATCTGGAAAACAACTTAATTGTTGCTGGCTATCAGAGCTCTAATGCAAACCACCATTGAAAGAACGACACATGTAAGGGTGGGAGGGGCGCACCCGCCGTAAGGGCATGGCAGCCCCCCACGGCTTCTTCCCTATTTTGACCGTTGCAAAGAGCCGGTAGGCTTCCCCCACCCCCCACACCCCCCACACCCCCCAAAAAAAAAAAAAAAACACAGTGATTGGTGTGTATGTGGTGTGGTGGGTGTGTATGGTATGAGCACCCCCCACCCTAAAAGTCAAAGCTCTAAAGTGAGAGGTCGGGTGGATGAAACATAGAGTGGATTTAGGCAAAGGATTCAGTTGATTGGGGAGGAAACGAAGAGGCTAGGGGAAAACACCACTGAAGTTGGATGTTGCCCTATCCGAATCACTTAGGGCCTTGGTGATGGTTGGGTAAGCATCCTCTCAGATTTTATATAAACAACTCCTAGTTCATCTGTACACCCTTTACTTCGCTGCCTGACTTGGTTTAATTGTGTTTGTTTCGGCAATGGGCACTAATCAGTTTCTTATATTCATATTCCAAAAGATATATGCTTTTCTTTTTGTTGTTTGATTATGCACCCATCAGATTAACAGTAAAATTACTTGTATCAACAAGTTGATTTGAGATTTTGAATTTAGATGAATTCCTTTATAGCTTTGACATTATATGTAGAGAGTATAGTTCGATGTATATTTGATGTAATGATGTCTAACCTTCATTTCAAAGGGTGATTCAGATGAATTTTATTACTATTTTGACATGGGGTTTGTATTATTTGTACTATCTACTGTTAATTATACAGCTTAATGCTTTAATATAATGTGGTAAGTTTAGCATAAAGAATTGAAAGTGCCACTGCAGCAGCAACTACTGCTTTACAATGGAATTATGCTGAACAATTCAATATTTTAATGTTCTTCACTAGACATAAGTAAAACTAATGATCTACATTATCGTCTTTTTGTAATACAAATTACATCTATCACTAGAGTTTCTTAAAGTTTTTAATTTTGTTCTTATGTGAATAATTTTTAATTTAATTTTCAAAAATTACATTTAAATCCCTAAACCATCAAAAACCTTAATTTTAATAGTTGAAACAAATTATTTATTTATAACAATTTATGGTTTTGTAAATCTTTGTATTATAATTATTTATTTTAATCTAACAATTAAAATCTCATAATTAACAGTAAAATCTTATAAATTTATAAAAATGTATTTTATGAATCATAAAATTATACTGAATTGAATAAATAACATGAATATTGTATTTAAAATACTAAAATAAATAAAATGATTAATTAGTGAATTTGGTTTTTCAAAATTGACTCAAATGGGTTTGGGTTGACATTTTCAAAATGAGTCAAATGTTACACCTTATGGTTTTAAAATGCGTTTAATAAAAAATGTATTCAGTCTCATATAAGAAAACTTTTGTTCCCTTTCCAACCATAACAACCTACCTTTAGGGCCCAAATACACAATTAATAATAGTGGAAGCAATTACTAGTAAGTTTTGTTTCATTTCAAAACATTGTTTACAACTTAGTTTATAAAATCCTAAGCTTCCTACGCTTTTGAGACTGGCTAGCATGCTTAGCTTGCACGTCTTTTAGCTATCTACACAAGTATATTCAATATGGGTCGTATTTCATCTGGAGATAATATTCCTACAATGTCTCCCATAACAGCTGGCAATATACCACATCCCCTTGATCGTCGCATGGGTATGAGAATGTGTTTGTTATTAGGTCCCAAACCCTATTCGTGTGGACTCTTCGCTCCTTAACACATCCCATTAAGTATATAAGGTTCCATACATATCCCCATCTATATATGCATATTATAGCATACTCATTATTAATTTGATCAGACGAGAATATTGTATAGTAAACAATCATCATAACTCATCTAAGTTATTAGTATGATCCTGGTCACGAGATTTTTTGGAACTTCATTCACATCAATTATCGAGATTTGCTTAGTCATCTGACTAGGAATATGATTAGGAAGTAGATAAATATCACCAATGTTAGCTTTGGGTAACTAGTCATAGTTTAGACATAGCCTAAGTGTTAGTCTTGCAAGAAGAAACATAGGTTGTTGCTACAGGGGATTTCTTCGTGAGAGTTGGCTTGAATAACGAGACATGCTAAGAATAACAAATCGTTAAACTTATCACCGGAGAGGATCTCCTGCAATCAGCCTCCGACGTAAGAATCAGTAAGAGGTTCTCTAATTGAGAGAGTATCGACTGAGAAAGATATAGTGGAGTTAAGAGTGGAGATGGATGTATTTACCTAGGACTTTCTTCCTTTATTTATAGTGAAAGAGACTTATCTTGCCTATCCTCCTGGAGCTTTGCTTCCTCTCCTTTTGGAAAGAGAGTTGTTTGATTCTGCTAACCCTTCTGGATATCCTTACTTATTTCCTCATGGGTGAAATAAGTTTACTCTTTCAGAATACTACGTTCATTTACTTTTACGGCTGGAGGTTATTGTTTTGTTAGAATAGGAGCTGACTTTCCTTTCTTTGATAAAAGGTTGGTAAAAGGGGTTTCTCTCTTTACCCTAGGTCTGACAACTTTCTTCTTTCTTTTTCTCTGGCCTGATTTTTGTTGTCATTGTGTTAACTATTTTAGACAGGACCAAGATTTGTGGTTCTGCTATATTTCTCCCCAAGTCATCACATGTCATTATAAAGGGTAGAAGAAAGTAGATTAAGTTTGCAGAGGGAAGCCTATTTTCTGGGTGATATCATGTGAATCTGGTATTCCACATGAACGATTTAAATTACAAGAATTATATCCAATAAATACAACTAACTCTCCTAACAATATGGAGAGATAAAGGAAAGTAACTAATACAATACAAGAAAAATATATAAACTATAGACAGTGAAGTATATATTAATTTCTTATTACACATTAATGGCTAGTTACTTCGTTTATTTATTTATTGTTATATGATTAAATCATTTATACATTATATGCCACACTCTCATGTAGTAAGCTCATTTCCTATGGGACTTCATCTTGAGGTGGTATGGCATATCTCCTTTCTATGCCTTTGATATTAATGATGTTTTGTAAATGCATAGGCACACAAATGGTTCCAAAAAAAAAAAAAAGAAAGTTATTCATTCGATCTATTTTAATAATGATTTGGTGTATAGGAATGGCTCGTAACGATGGGGTTTACAATATTCCAAATCCTCTTGGCTAAGTTAATTAAAAACCATTCATGTGCAACCTCTTTATCATGGGATCAATGGTGTTCCTTAATCTTCATTGTATGGGTATTAATGTTTTTTTTTTTTTTTTTTTTTTTTTTTTTTTGTGGTGAATGTAAATTTTATGCTAGTTTCTTCTTAGCTTAATATTATTCATTTTGTTGGCTGCTAAAAAAAATATGACGCCTAAGACATTTATTATATGCTTTGGAAGTTAAAGTAAAAACCATCTACTAACACGCACACATAGGCATGTATTAATTAAAGTGCCTGCTTACTTAAAAACCTAAAGAAAAAGAAAAACCCGTATTTCTTAACCAACTACGTACCCCCTACAATGAAGCTTCCTGGTGTGAAACTTTGAGCCTTTGAAAAAATGGTAATGACCTTGAAAACTTTTCATTTTACTCTACTTGACGTCCCATCCCCAGCTCCTGTGTTCTGGTACTCGCCATAGTATAAGTGTATAACATGAATTTCTCATTCCACTTGGACCATCCAGCTTGGTGGATGACATTGCTAGGTGTGGCAATACTGGTACGCTCCTGTTGATGATGATGAAAGCGACCATGGCTTCTCGGTGATGAAGACGTGCATAAGGGTAGACGTGTGTGCATCAATGTAGACGAAGTTGGATTTTCTCTTTCCGTGATTTCAGATGATTTCTTTAAAGGTTCAAGCTGTCAATGATGATGAAGGCGACGATGGTTGTGTTCATCAGGGTAGACGAAGTCGAATTTTTTTCGTGGTTTTGGGTTGATTTTTTGAAGGTTTAAGAGGTAAACTAGTTATTTAACTCGTTGCGCGTTGCTGCGGCGGCGAGCGTACGTGTCATGATCAAGTATAAAATATAATCAAATCAACTTGTTTCCGAACTAAATTTACGTAAAACATGGAGTAACATGAATTTGCACCATCGAATGAAAACAAATTTATTTAAATCGACTATATTTCAAACACAATTTACGTAAATATATAGTAACTCGAATTTATACCAACGAAATAAAATTATAATATTTGACCCAACTCGTTCCAAACAAAATTTACACATGAAAATAAAACACGTAATATTATATAATAAACACGTAGTATTATTTAAATCGACTATATTTCAAACATATCCCCATCTAGTACGTTACGACTTAAATAAAACTTAACGTTGACGCGCCAATCACTCAAGAAAAATTAAAAGTGATTGGAAAAAAGAAATATCAAAAGAGTAAAAGAAAAAAATACAAAAGTTGCAACTCGTTAGATTCGAACTCGGGATGGTAGATTAAAAACTTAAGTCCTTAACCACTCCACCCACTACACAATTTGTCTAATGACTTTGAAACATCAAATATAAGATGACAAAAACAAAAAAAAAAAATCAAAAAAACCCCACCGACATAGGGGATTAATAGTAACTAGTAGGATATGCCGCGCGTTGCGGCGGTTTGTTTTTGAATGTCGATACGTAAATAAAAAGTATTTCGTAAAAAAATCGTTGTAACATTAAAAATACGAAAGCGAACCTTAAAAAATTGTTTAAGTAAAATCTAAAACCGTGTAAAACGGTCACATGTCCTGATTTAACATTTAAAAGCATATTTTGTTAAATATTATATATAATTCAATTTTTTCTTTGAAAGTTAAACTTGCAGAAAATTTAATGCTAAAAGTATGTGATGCGTAGACAGCCAATTATCATTATAAAAATATATAAAAATAAAATTTAATGCTAAAAGTATGTGATGCGTAGACAACCAATTACCATTGTAAAAATAAATAGAAATAAACAGTGTAGTAGAAGGCTTAAACACGGGTAGAATTGAAAAAAAAAATCTTAGAAACCATTGGACCAATCTTAAACTATGGTTTTAATTTGCAGCATATAATAGTTAACTTATAAGAAAACGACAATATAAATATAAAAAAAAGATATTGTAGCTACCGACCTAAGTTTTTAATATGTATATATAATATATAATATATAATATCAAAAAAAAAAAAAAACAAAAAACAAAAACCAAAAACCACCGACATAAGGGATTAATAAGAATAGAATATGAGTAGGTTCTTTGAAGTTCTTGGGTGTGATCATAACAAAGCTTTGGAAAGATCTATTCTGCCTGTAGATACCAGCCATAGACCTGCTGGTTTTGAGTTCCACCGAGAAGTGAATTGAGATCATTTTCTTGATGATAATGTTATTTGTTGGCTGCAATATACATGGAAATGTATGTATGTATTTATGTGTTTTAAAAGGCTTAAAGTTTTTCTGGCTTGTACTCTAGCTCACGATTTTTGAAGCTATGCAAGTGAGAAGATATGAATTAGTAGTACTACGTTGTGTTTATTGCAAAACATGAATGCCGCCGCAAAGTGCGGAGGGTAATAACTAGTTATTTAATGAATAAAGTTGTCCAATAAAATGAAAAGTGAGAAACAAATAAGTGAGATTGTGCATAGATTACATCACTAAAATATTATTTTGATAAATATTTTTTAACAACACCCTTTTGGTAAATAAATTTGTAAGTACATTATTTTAGAAATAAAACTCAAAAAACACATCTATTTTAATACAATGATTTAACATTTTAAAAAGTCTTTCTTATTTAACTTTTTCTGTAAGAAATTAAAAAAAATGTCTAGAAAACTTATAAAAAGATTGTATTTAAAAAACATTTCAAAAAATTCAAAGATATTATCCATAAAAAAATCAAAAAAGCATTATAAAAAGCTCTTTTAGTGGCAAATGTAAATATAAGAAAGAAATAATAAAGTGTTAACAAGGTACATCATCTTGGTAAATATTTTTCAAATTATAATATTTTAGTAAATAAATTTGAAATGTTATTTAGCGTTTTTAAGCTATTTATTTATTTTATAAAAAAGGGAAAAAATCCTAAAATAATTATATCCGTTTTTCTGTATCTTTTTAGTTCTTTTGGTTACTCTTTTTTACAGTTTCTTTTATGTTCTTTTATCCAAATTTTTTTTTATTTTTCTATTTGTGTAACGTTTTGTTTTAATATGAAAAAATTTTGAAAAAGTTTGTTTATTAACTTTAATTTTTCTCTTAGTTAAAAATTTCTTAACATTTTTCTTATAATAAGAATTTTTTTCTCCTTTCGTAGTGCATCCTCAGCTTTGACAAATTTGATACCTGCATCTCTATACTATCTCTATACTAATAATAAAAATAAATCCGGACACTTGTTATCATTCTATGTCATCTAATAATTTGTTTTTCGTTTCTCTCTCCTTTTAATTATGAATGTTATAATAGCTATTTCTTAATTAACAACTATCCATAATTAAATTTCAAATATGTTAACTTCAAATTTTCAAATATGTAATATATGGGGTTTATTCAATCTGTATAATACACAATATTTAAGACTTGACTTTTTATATATTAGCCATATATCAGTAATTTTATTTAGCCGTGTATTACACGGATTGTAACCTGGTATGAAATATATCACTTATGCACCTGCTCTAGGTGTAGATTCAGTATTCCCTTTCCTTTCGTTTTAAATCTTTAAAGGACTTTTAGCTATATAAAAAAAACAAAAACAAATATACCCAATGAAGGAGTTTAAAAAAAAGCTTTTTTAAGTAGCCAAAGAGAATATGAGTGAGAAACAATAAAATGTCAAAACTACATCATTTGATAAATATACTCCGAAGAAAACACACTATGTTGCTAGGAGACCTCGAGCAATGCAAAAACTACTATACCGTACACGTGATCATTTTATTTCTTTTAAAAAATAATAAAAGGCAAAAAACCAGAAAAGTAAAAAACCAAAAAATAAATAAAATTAATGCAATATCAACTTGTATACGACGCTATACTAGAAGTTCATGGTTACTGTAATAATCGAATTTTCAAAAAATTGCTCTTATAAAACATTTTTGAAAGAAAGTAAAAAAATCTCTTTAAAACTTTCTACAATGTTCTATAAAAAAATTTCTAAAAAAATTAAAGATATTATCCATAAAAGAATAAAAAAACATTTAAAAACTCTTTTTTCAGTAGCTAATAAGAATAAGAGTGAGAAATAATAGAATTTTCAAAACTTAATAATTTTGGTAAATATTTTTCAAAGTACACAATTTTGATAAATGATTTTTCATCCACACTATATTAGAAAAAAAAACTAACATTTTAGTAAATATTTTTTTAATACACCACTTTGAGTTTTCTACTCCTATAAATACCCATTGTATCTTGTTTGTAAACATCAATCAATAATATAAGCATCTATCTCCCTATATCTCTTTCTCATATTGTTGTTGCTATTAGGCTAGTTTCACAACACGTTATCAGCACGATAGTCTCAATGCTTTTCTGGTGTCGTGATATCGTTCCGGTTGACAAAGATATTCTGATAGCCACGTTCCAACATAGCACCGCAAGTCCACAATCATCATACAACATCAACAACTTTCGAACAATTTTCCTATTAGGAAATCAGGTACTAGTTGAATATTAAACCTTGTATAATCATATATATATGCATATGTAGTTTTTAAAATCTGGTGAAACTACATGTACTCAGTTTTATGATATTTGACAATGGATCTCATAACATTAACATAAATTTAAATTGAAGATGATCTAAAGCATTGTTTTCATATAATCAATTTAAAAATAAATAAATAAATAAAATTGTTCGATTGAGTGTGGGGGAGACGTGAACTCGTGTACATTAATCTTCGTTGGTTTATTGGGGTTGATAAAAACATAATCAACGATATCGTTATAGGGATCTCCTTAACACGGTCATAAAGAAAAAAAGGGTTAATCTTTCGTTATAGTCAAATTATATTTATATTTAAAGCTAATTAATCTCTTAATCGTACTTTTCTATATGTATTTATATAAAGTGATAACTATTATTTTGTGGTATTATTCTGTTTTATATTCTTAATCATAGTGAATTTATTAACCGAGTTTTATAAACCAAAATCCTAACAAAAAAACAATTTCATATTATCGACATCGTATCTTGCCGTAAAACAAAATTTAGTGATTTTTTTAATTTAGTTTATTGATCCAAGATCTTACCATTAACTATTTAAATAAACAACATGTTAAAACTAGATTGATATTTAGTTATTATTCAACCAGTCTTAACGTAGTATGATGATGCTGGAACTATGATCTTAATATTAACGCTATTAGTTGGTTTGTTTCTTATTTTATGATTATCCGGTTCAGATAACATTTACATATTGTTTATATTTTCTACTTTACTATTGCAATAATTATATTAGATCACTCGTAAACTATGATTATTTGTTTTTCCCCTCTACACGTGCGCACACCTAAATACACAATTTATATTTAGAAACCGTAGATTTTCATTTTGCTGCCAAGTCATGTTTTATTGATGAATTAATTTTTAATTTAGAAAACTCAATTGATTTAAAAGTAAATTTGCATTATAATGCCTTAAGTTTTGTTTTACTTGATTGATTACCTTTTTATTCAAAGATGTGAGCTTTTGGTTTAACTAAATAAGTTCATATCCTTTTGTTTTATGGAAAGATGAAAGTGTAGGTTAACTACTGATATGGTTCTAATTATATTTATATCAACATGAATTGTGTAAAAAAAGTAGTCAGATTCAATTATGAATTTAATTATATGTTTACATATATAACTGTAATTAATGATTCAATATGTATAATTTCATGATACTTTTCATCATTAAGCTTTATCCAATAATTATATATTACTTGTGATTATATTCATTAGCTTTGATCACGCTTTCAAACTATTATTATGGATTTGAATATGGGTAATTTTACCTTATAATATGCAATATCTTTATAAATATTAAATTTATTTATAGAGAGTATTGAATAAAGTAAATAAAACATAAGTTAGTTGTCTTATGAAAGAGCATAATATGGCTAGATGTGACACCCGAAGTGTCATACTCTCAAATCTCATATCAATTACAAAGGGTCATAAAACTTAAGACTGATAATTAAAGATATAAGTACTTCTCAATTGATGTTACGAGAAGATTATTTTATGATGGAACAAAATCGAATATTGGTCCTTAGTATCAATATTATGAAAAGTATATGGTTCTACTTCATTCCTTGAAGTGAATGGAAATGCCATGATAATTGATAAAATTGAGAAATATATAATGATGATCATGAAAGTAATGAGATTGACCATCACAATGGCAAACTAAAGGATTGATTGTATGAGGGTACGAAACAAATACAAGTATTATTCATAATAGTATTAGGTGATAATACATTGTTCTATCATATTTATATCTTGTAAGCATATGTAACAAGTGCATATATGATTATAAATAAAAAAAGTCTATACATCATGATTATATTAATTGGCATGACTGGTTAGACCATACCGAGTCAATGATGATGTGAAAAGTATTAAAGAATTAAACTACTCGTCCTGATAAATAAGAAAACAATTTGTGCTCTTAATAGAAGTTGATTATTTACCAATTAAAATAGAATGTGAATTCTTAGAATTCTGGAAGTTATAAAGGATACATATATCCTAATGCGGATATCATTTAGTGTTTAAAGTCGATGCATCGTCTAAATGGTTATCAAATTCATAACTTAAAGTTGTATGTTTATGGCTTAGCTAATGAGGTAGCAAGCATATTATTCAAGATTATGATATTATTTTTGGTAGAAATAGTGACTTTAATCACAAGATATTGATGATTATTGGAGTAAGTGTTGAACTTTTTATTGCTTAAGTTCATGCACAAATTGCTTTTGTTGAGAAGACGACTCAATTGATTGCAAAGCTAATGATCATAAGAGAAAACGTTCATGTTTGTGAATATGTTATTTTACATGCAAAAATATTTATTCACATCAAGCCAAGAAGTTGTAAGACTTTCTTTCTATTAAAGTTGGGTTTTGGTCAGAAACTAAATAGATCTCATCTGAATTGTTTTTTGGTTGTGCGGTATATTGCAATTGTTTCACCACAACGCACAAAGATGAAAGTTTAAAGAAAGTTGAGAATATATCATGGTATGCATAATATCTATAATTAAAATATAGAGCCATTACTAATAACTTTGTCTATGGCTCAATATATTGGTTATGCATCAATATTTCTAACATTATGGGGAGATAAAAAGTAGTTAGACCGTGAAAAGTTATAATGATTATCAGTGTATTAGTTTGATCCTCAAACAAATAGATACAAACCAAAAGTTTGAAAGATAATTCATTAGTGAATCAATTACCAGACATAATCATTAACCTGTAAGAGTGACTAAGTCATATATACCAACTACTAATGCTCCAATTAAGATTTATATTGGTAATGAGTCTATGGCACGTCTGAATCGTGGTAGACTGGTCGATTCCATGAATAAAAATCCTCGAAAAAGGAGCAAATATAAAGATGGTCAAGTCAAGGTATGATATAAGGGTCTCCTACAGAGACAATAGACATGATGGTTATGGATGAACATCAAATATATAAAAATAAAGAGATCTTAATAAATATATTATGTCTACAATACATGGAATCGAAATAAAATCGACGTCAATAATACTTTATATGTAGCGCTTGAAATGATGAAAAAAAGATGAGGATCAAGAACTAAATTTGCTTTTGAATAAAAATGTATAATGATCGGCCAAAATGAATAAACACAAATAAGGAGTTGAAATCTCTAATGTGTTGGTTATAAACAAGGTCTTTTGTGCGAATGAGTTATGTGAAATAATAAAAGAAAGATGCAAAAAAAAAATTGGTGGTACAAGAAGTTTCGCAAAAGACCTATAATTTATTAAGAGGAGACGTATTCTTCTGTGGTGGATGTAATAACTACCAACACCTCATTAGTCTGGTAGTACAAAGAGAGAATTGATATGCGTAGTACGAATGTCGTGATTCACTCAACATTGAAACTTACATGAAATTCCATAAATGATTTAAACTGCTATAATCATGTCAAATGAGTTCTCGAGAACACTATTATTGTTATATACATATTTGGATCCAATGCATTATGTTTATTGTATATGTTATTGGATTGAATATAACTTGAACTCCTCTTGAGTTTTAAAAAGCAGTTGAGTCTTTAAAAGGTAGTTAGAAACATTTTAAAGATGTAAATCTTGTGCACCAATAAACACATACAAATGGAATTATATCTGTTGATGACGGTATCTCAATGAATCTATATACGACAATGTGATATTTATGTTGGAAGTTTATTTCATGAAACCTTTACATATGATACAATATCATGTGTTAAAGATGAAAAGTTTATGTGCCAAAATTCTGATGATTGTATGCACATAAATAATTAGTCAAAACCAAATGAAGTTTGTGAATGATCGTAAATACCAAAAGCATTAACATCAAAACTTCAAGAGATGTGTTATTTAGTGAATAATGATTAATAGTAGTCGAGGTGAGTGTTGTATAATCGACTAAACGATTATCTCGAAAAGATAAATATTAATTGATGCAGTTCGTTCATGTGCTTTTATGAAAAGAATAACATGAGGTTCATAAGTATCATATGATATGGTGATGATATGATTGTATCTTTTCAATAGATTATAAGAGTTCAAATATTGAAGAAATAATTTGAAATGAAAGATGAAGTTACAAATTTATGATTTGAGATGTTAAAATACTGTTTGTGTTCCATCAGTCAATCAAACTACATCAATAAGATGTTGAAATATTTAATATGGATTAAACTTGTCATTTTAAATATGTTAAAGGTTTTCCAATCATCATCTTTTATCAAATAAATAAAAAAATTATTAATCTACAAGTTCGTAGTTCATTGCAATAGATATATAATTGTTTCTTTCTAGTTATACACAATTAGATATATTATTTATATCGTGTCCAATGAAGAGATAATGAATTATGGTAATTCAAGTATTTTAATATCTCCAAGGTATGAAAAATATGAGTTTATATTTACTAACACAACAAAGAAGTTTAGTTAGTATTGCAGATGCAGGTAATGTAACAGAACATAATTGGGGATTTTGTGGTATTTGTTCATAAGAAATGCAACTGTAGTTTCAATGAAGATCATACGTTATTGATCAACTTTAGCAATTACACATTAAAGGATCAACTGGTGAATCAGCGAGTTCATAGAAGATCGACACTCATCACTTAAATGATGCATATACAAATAAGGGGGAGTATTATTCAAGTTGCACTCTTTTTTCCTTCACTAAGTTTTGTCCTATGGTTTTCTTAGTAAGGTTTTTAATGAAACAACATAGCTGATGCAAACAAGGGGAGTTAATACCACTGCACTTTTTTTTCCTTAGCTATGGTTTTGTCCCACTGGGTTTCCTAGCAAGGTTTTTAACGAAGCAGCATCTTCAGCGTATAAGTTGATAACCAGGGGGAGTGTTATAAATATTATTATTATGGTTATCAACAATTATATAGATAAGACTTTATTAGAGATATACTTATCATGTTATTCAAATGGTTGTTGGAGTTATGAAAGGATTATGTTTCATACCTATAAATACTTATTGTATCTTATTTGTAAACATCAATCAATAATAAAACATCTCTCTCCCTATATCTCTTTCTCATATTGTTGTTGCTATTAGGCTAGTTTCACGACGATTACTAACTTTTTGCTGATTTTCATAGCAGGTAGTATGAAATATATATAATGAATATATACATATGTTTTTGAAAAACTTTTTAGGCAAACAATTAAGGTAATGAGAGTTTAATTATTTCTGGGCGACACATAAGTCGACAAGGTATAAATAATTTTAAAAAAAAATATGGAAATGACATTTCTCACCCTAACCAACCAATATATTTATCTTTCTGTAGAACTAATATGTTTTCATGTTTAAAATAAGTAATCAAAACATATACCGTATATCGATAAATAATAATTATCAGATTTTTCAGCTGCTTTTAATCGATATATTATCTATTCTTTATTCTTACTAGCTTTAGTTACCTTGTATTATACGGAAGTAGGAAAGTTAATTATTAAATAACATAAAAATAAAAATAAAATCAAGTGTGTTATATATTAAATAAGACATAACAACTTTTGATTATAAGGTCACAAATGAGCAAAAACATCCTTGTAAACTACATTTGTAGTAACATTAGTAGGTTTACACTCATTATCTAAAGTTAAAAGCTTCAATCCATCTTTACTCTTAACTTGTGACAAGATGACATAAAGTGATCATACGTAAAAATAAACTATTTTAAGTATAAACCGACACTTAAGAGATTGACCTTAACTTTTGTTTATTGTCATACGAAATATACAGTAAAAGAAAACTGTCTTCTTTTAGACTTAAAATGAATACTTTTGACAGGTCAATCGTGACCTAGATATTAAATGGGTGTGAGGATATTAGTATGAAAAAATTAAGATTTGAATAATATACACTAAAAAGTTATTTGTAATAATAAATCAATTTCGAATTATTTTAACACTGTAATCAAATTAGAGATATCGTATTGAATCGATTTGGATCGGTCTATAAATGTTCATAATATCTGATTATTTGTTTATTATTATTTATAAAATACTAACTTTAATAAACCCGTGTACGGGTTGAAACAATAAAATATTAATATATAAAAATTTATAAAGTATAAAATGATAATCTAAAATAAGATATGATTAAAATTACATATAAGTAATAACATAAGTAATATAATAACGATATCAATTTTTAAACTTTTGTTTTAAAAACTTTTTTCCAAAAAAAGTTAAATATTTCTTTTCAAAACAAACCGTATTAAAAATGTTATTTTTAATTTTTTTTATTATAACTCCTAATTTTAATTATTTTTTTTTATAAAAAATTTTACTTTTTAAAAATACCAATTTAAAATATTTTATATTTTAAAAAAAGTTAAATATTTTAGAAAAAATTTTAATTGTATAAAAAATTATATTCTAAAAATAACATTAATAAAAGATATCTATCTTAGTTTATTAAAAAAATTAATCTAAAAAAAATTAAAATTATTTAATATTTTTTTAATTTATGTAATTATTTAATATGAGAGAGATGCGAAAAAAATAATTTAGGGGACTTAAAAATGTGACAAGTGTCCCCTTAAGTTACTCTTTAGTATTATATATAGATTTGATATGCTTTTTATGTAATTAAATAAGGATTGAGCGTCTTTTTTATTGGCTCTTTCTTACCAACTTGCAATATTTTAGTTGTCCAACTTCCATTTGCATATGGAGTTTTGAAATAAGTAAATATTCTTTTTAAAAGTATATATATTTTTTGAACTTTTAAAATGTGAACTTTGAAATTCGTTTCTTAGCGGTAAAGCCTGGGCGATTTGTTGTATGATATGAATACTAATTACGCTTTTGTATATTTCGATAAATAATAACCAAACTTATTATTTATTTAATTTAAATACTTCAATTGAGATTTGGCTATCAATTTATGATTCATCTAATCAAGTTAATGTGAAAGAATGCAATTATCTAGTTTAGCTGTAAAGTTTTTTCTTTTTTTTGTATTTTCGATTCTAAAAATAAAGATTTAGATATAAAAGGAACCATCCATTATTTGAGCCTATGGAAAGGGTAAGGGTCCAATTTATATTGTTCGAAACCTGGCCATTTACGGTAACATTAAATAAAAATTAATAGTACAAAAAAAGCCGGTAAAAAAAAAGAAAGAGTAGACTGGGGATGGAACGGAGGACTTAAACCTTGCCTCTTTCTAGAGAGAGGTGTGGTCAATGAACCGACTGAGCTAGCTAGATTTTGTTTTTAACTCTGGGGTAATTATCCACGCTTCCCGGTGGACCGGTTTTACGTAAAAATAACCAAGTAGCATGGGTTCATCTGGAATTTAAGAAATTGATATCATGTTGCTATGAAAATAAATATAGACAAACATGAAAATGAATTTAAAACAATCGATCACAATCACTTAAAAATCTATATAAAATAATTAAAAAAAATAATTAAAAAGAACTCAAACTTAAAAAAAAAATGAAGAAGTCATTAAAGAACAAAATAGGTATCATACTTTACGTACTAATAATATGTATTATAACTAGTATTTAGACACGCGTTGCGGCGGGATATTATAATAATAGGCAAATCATATGTAAAACAAAGTAAAAACTTAACCTTTACGATTGACATGTTTCCAAAATGAAGCTAATTACAAAACCAATACCAATGTAGATAGATTTCCTTTATTACTGTAATCAAAACATGTGGTATGATAATTTTAAACAAATGATCTTGTTCTTTAACTTAGTAAACTCCTTTAAGTCTGTCAGATACCGTTGACACAATGATTTCTAAACTATGTTGTTGTTCCTGTTTCTGCTGAACATAAAAAGATTGTTAATCAATTGCTATAGGGATCTAATAATGATAAACTCGTGTTATAAAAAGATGATATACATTATGATGTTGTGGTCATGTAAATTGCTTTCAAATTTATATGAATCTTGTCACATAGATAGCTAAATACCATATTTCTATTAGTCACCTATAAAGTTTAACTTGGTTATCACTTTTCTTAAGAACCGTAGGATCTCATATCATTAAAGTCAAAGGTTCAAGTTAATTTGTTTGAATAAATTGAGGCATATGATCCACAATTACCCAGTTCAGGGTGTATGATATGTAGGTGTGGTTCTCCCGATATATCTGCATAACCACAAATCGATTCCTTAAAACCGACTGATACATCAGTATACATTAGTAAACCGTGAAAATAAGACAAATTGAGGCCTAGATAACAAAATTAATGACGCACAATGGCTCTTCATTTCAACTCCATCGGTGTAAACATGTAAGTAGGTCCACCAAAACTATTGATGAACACCACCATTGTTATTAACTCAATAAGTTTAATAAAATAATTTTAGACTGAAAATTGAGAAAACCACAATGTAAAAAGGTACATAAATGAAAACATAATAAACTATTAAAATTATACGTTCCGGAAATAGAAATCACAACGAATACAAGAGTACGAGTAGATCTACCATTTTTCATAAGTACCCGGTTTGACCTGTACTTATTTTTGACAGGATCCATTTTAACCTAAACCAAAATGAATATTTTTTAAAACGACTTCTCCTAACCTGAACGCGTTCTGACCCTGGCGGACCCAACCCGTCGATTTTGTCAGGTATAATGATTTATTTATAATGGCGGACAGTTATCCAGCATTTTATATAGAAATAACATTTTTTTCTGTCAGCTTTGCCTATTTTTGCACCTCTCTTATACCATGACATTGCAGTGATCTATTGAACTTGTAAACATATAATTAACTTAAAGAGTAAGTTAATGAAGTACCATCTAACGATGTTTATTACTTCGAAGGAGAAAATATCTTGAAAAGACCCATTGAAAAACCAAAGGTCTTGAAAACACTTGAATGGCACACACAAAAGATTACATGAAACCTGAAACAAAAACAAAAACGAAAATGCACTTCTGAAAAGTAAGCTTCAAGCTAACAACATCAAACCTAACATTAGGAACCAATTGCAACATCGATGGAAGTCTCACATAACAAAAGCATACCATCACTTACAATACAATAACAGAAGTCGATGAGTAGGTGGAAGGTGTACATCTACCACAGTGGCAGGTGAGGAAGAAGCCAAATCTGTCCCTCAGATCTCGCTCTGGTGGTGGAGGTCACGACGGAGGACACCAAAGACTTTCTCTGTCTTCGAACCATCCCTCTCTTCCTCCTTTCTCTTGCTCTATAAGAGTAGAATGGGGTGAAGACGTGGCAAAACCTATTCGAGCATGTGTAGGGTGGAGAGGAGATTACACATAGCATAAAACCTATAAGAAAAATTATTGAATCAAACTACAAAATCCAAATAGAACACAATAAGTGTTTAAATAAATAAATTCTATAACAAAAATTACTTTGAATGCAAAGGAATACTATATCATTTACGCACTATGCTACTAAGTGATTTCACCATCGATCGACCACGCCGATACTTTTATAATTAGTGTAATAAAATTTAAACAAATACTAGAATGTTTATTTGAACGTGTTTAAACAAAAGGAAACGTTTCGTCAATGCTTTTAGACTGGTTATGGCTCGTATTCTTAAACATGTTTAGAAGATTAGAATTGTGTGAGAATGATCTAAGGTTGGGCTTTCTGTTATAGGCTCATAATAATTAGAAAAATGTTTGAGAAATCTAGTAAAAACGGTGATGGGGCCTTTTAACTTTTAAGGCAGATACAAGGGCAAATTGGTCTTTAGGGTAAGTAAACACATCTGGAATACCATTCACATTTCACACACAATCAAAGGAAAGGAAGGCCAGAGCCATCGGAATGCCCGACTTTTGAATTCGTAAGTTCAGATCTTGCTTCCGTTTTCTTCATTCTTCTGTGATCCATTCGATCATCTTCACTTGCTTTCTGGTGTTTCTGTTTCCATCCTAATTGATATCTAGGTCAGGGAGGTTTAGCTGTTGGCATATATAACAAACAATATAGCATAGCATAGCATAGCATAGCACCCAATTTCTTTAGGTTTCCCTTTTGATCTTTCTATTTCACCAAAAACCAATTCTATTGTATTATCATTACCACACCACACCACGCTGCTCAATCTAACCACGCTCCTCTCTCTCTTTTATTATTTTACCTCTCCTCCGCCCACTGAATAGTGATCACTATACTACGTCTGTTTGTGTGCTGCTTTTCTATCAGGATATGAAATTAGCTACTTGAAATTGATTCATGATAAAGGCCATTAGCTTATGATTGTTTATTCTACCTGGAGATCTCTCCTCGCCTCTTAAGTGTCCCCAAGCAGAATACATAACAACATAGGTATACAATGGACCCATAGAACTACTTCTACAAACCTCACTTTAACTGTAACATGCATCCCTTCATATTCTTCTGCTACATTTCCACTTTCTACAAATCCCTAATTTTATCCTGCTTCTCTTTATATGTACATCAACATCTTTCTTAAGCCGCATTGTTTTCTGCATTAAACTTGTTTATGTGCAACCACTTTGAATCTGGATTGCTGAAAATATCATGGAAGCCACCTATAAAGCCTGTTCTAATTTTGCCTGTAGTTATGATCTACACAAGTACTGGATCAATGACACAATGCAGTGGAATAGACTTGTCCTATTTCCAAGAGAGTTGTGAATAATTACATGTGTTTTGCTTGTTCTAATGAAATACAGATACTTCTCTATGTTTAGATGGAGCAATTATGATTTTATATATGGAGTCTTTTAATTTTCATGAGCTCTTATTTTTGGAGCTCCTTGAGTATGTTACTTTGAAGTTTGAATTTGATATAAAACAATACCACAAATGGGTTTTACCAAAATTTGTTAAAAATGACGACTGATATATTGTGGATCTTTGGGTGATCTAATGGTTAGCAGGCAGAAAAAGATACTCTTGAGGTGAATGCTGAAGTAAAGAACAACCCACGACTTTTTTTTTGCTCATCATTTATCTGTGAGATGGCTGAGAAAGCATGTGTAAAACGTCTTCAAAAGGAATATAGAGCACTTTGTAAAGTATGCCTTCCATTTGTTCCATCATATATTTTTTTCTATCAATTATATTCACATTTACAGTCAGCCTTTGTTTTCTGCATAGTGCTTACTAGTTTGGAGTTTGGACTTTTTTCTTTTGTTGTAATTATAAATGATATCTATTATCTTGTAACTTGTCATATGTTTTTCTTCTTTCCGTAAACCAATTACAGGAACCTGTTTCACATGTAGTTGCTCGGCCTTCCCCAAAGACATTCTTGAGTGGCGTAAGTTTGCATTTGTTTTGCGCACATTATTGTTTGCATGTATGTGATATAGCTTAATGTGTTTTTATTTCAGATTATGTATTGGAGGGAAGCCAAGGAACGCCTTTTGAAGGTTGGTCTCCCCACCGCATCCCAAAAACAAAAGAAAAAAAATTATCATCGCATATATAGCTAAACTTATGGTCACCTGCCAACCTTTGCTCGTTTAATTATTTAGGTGGATATTACTATGGAAAAATAAAGTTTCCTTCCGAGTATCCATTTAAGCCTCCAGGAATCAGGTATTTACAGGACATCACATCAGATTTTATGATTAATGTCGGATGTATGCAGTCGTATGATTTCTGATTCTTATGATTGAGTTCAATCTTTCTTCATTTTTTTTGTAGCATGACCACTCCAAATGGGCGATTTATGACACAAAAGAAAATCTGCCTGTCAATGAGTGATTGTAAGTTGCTGAGTTTAATTTGAAAAATACATTTTCTTAAATAAATGATTTTTACTCTTGGTAATACCCTTTTATTCTTTTCCTCCATCCAGAAAGCTGGAACCCAATGTGGTCGGTCTCCAGGTAGTGTGAATTAACTAAAGAAATCAGCTGTGTATCCTATGCTTATGCCTATCTTGTATTTTGATATTTTTATCTTTATTATTATATTATTATTGTATTTATTATTATTATTATTATTATTATTATTATCATCATTTTTCTTCTTTGTTCATTTCTCATGCAGCATCCTTACAGGGCTCCTCTCTTCATGGTGAGTTTCATGTGATTCATAATCAAATATAAAGGGAATTCTGACTTAGAAATTTCATTTTAAATGCTAAGTTTTCTTACTATTTTTCGTCTTTTCTGCCATTTCCATTGACACTAGCTCTTTTACATACTATCCTAGATCAGTGACACTATACAAAGCATTTTCAGTTGCAACTTATTATTGAAATGATTTAATTGTTATAGCACTCGCATTCTTCTGCCACATGTCATCATAATTTTGTTTATTGATGCAGATGGACAACAGCCCTACCACTGGTAGTGTAAACACCACCGTTGCAGAGAAGCAGCGCCTTGCAAAGGCATCTCTGGCTTTCAATTGTAAAAAGTGAGCTCATTATTTTATAAAGTATTAACTTGAAGGAGTTTTTCTTTTTTTCTGATTTTAACAACAAATTTTAAATTTTGCCCTTTATTACTGATTTTAGAACCAACCCCATTTTAATTGGTTTTTAATCTGTAAATTGCTGTTGTGGCACTGGTAGATTCCATGTCTTCTGAGGGCATGCAAGAATCTTTTTTTCTCTTTTTTTTTCTTGTTCTAAAATAATAATTAAACGGAAAATTAGATGCTACAAGGCATATGAAAAAAAATCCTGCTGTTATTTGTTGTACAACCCATAAGAAAATACAAATTGTTTGCCAGAATTAGTAATAATGGGCAAGATAGTTCCTTTTTTGCATCTAAATAGGTTGGTTGTTAAAATTCATAAAAAGTATAAAGTTTTGGTTGTTAAAAAAACTTGCAACACACACTTTAACTCACACACTTGATCTTTGTTCTTTTTGATTACTTGTTGACAGCCCAACATTCAGGAAATTATTTCCAGAGTATGTGGAGAAATATGAAGAGGAGCAACGACTATGTGAACAACATGTTATTTGAAGAACAGCCAGTTGTTGCAAAGCAGGAAGAAAGTTCACAAGAATTGTTGGGTAAAAAGGACGAGGTAAAGGAGTAGAAACACCAAAAGAAAATGCCAAGAAACAGTCATTTCCAATGTGGATGGTGCTGTTGCTAGTTTCATTTGTTGGTCTTGTAATGGCTTTGCCTCTGATGCAACTTTAAAAACAGAAACAATGTTGGTAGACCTTAAAACTCTACTAAGTTTGGTCTGTTAAAGTTATCGGTAGTAATTAGTAAATCTTTCAAGCAATGTTAAAATGTTGAACTTTAATCCTTCTTGTGTATTTGTTTGTGTGCATACTCTTGTGCATGTGTTTGATTCTTTAAGTTTCCACCATTTGGATGAAAGTTGCTGTAATTGTACCAGATGCACGCTTAATTATCCAACATATACTACTTAAGTTTAATTGTCAGCGTAATTAGGCTGTCTACATCTTTTACGTTTACGTTGCATCTCAAGTGTATGTTGGTAATTTACTTTTATAACCATTGTACACGGAATTTAAAGACGTGCTCCATACACATTTGCCCAAGTCCATACGTATGAATAGAAATAGTCATATCCTATAGCCGTGCAATATAAGACTTCACATCATGTATCTACTTTTACTTGTGTATGGTCTTTGTTTCGACAATGCATACGTAAAGAAGTGATACAGGGCCAACGATCACGCATCGCTCTTCAATCTTGCAGCATTAGAAAACGTCTCTTAGGTGGTATATGACCGACAGAATACTCAATTATATTGTGACCTATACACGTGTACTGTCGACCTTCTCGTGTATCCATATGGAAATGAGAGATGATTCTCTGGATGTCAAACATATTTTGAGATATTAGAAAACAAGCCACATTCCATTTGCTGTATAAAGGCATGATTAGAGTATTAAAAAATGAAAGCCATTAAAAAAATATAAACAGAACACGCGCGCACGCACAGAAACACAAGTGTATTTGAGAACTCATAAGTATTTTTAGAGCCGCAATAACTCGTCAATAGTTCATATTATATATTTAAATTTGTTTCTTTTTACATATGGATGTGTGTGTTTATGTATATAAAAACAATCAAGGTAAATGTTACATACGTTTTTAAATTTTTAATTGTTATCTGCCCATATGAGATGATATAATCTACACATGACTTATATCTCAGCATGTTTAATGCAAAATTGTTTCTCTTCCATGACCAGCGTACCAAAACATTTACGAAAAATATTTTTTCTTGTGTACTATTCATTGGTTGTATAAATTTTTATACATTTGTTTATGGATTAGTTAATTAATGTAGCTGGGGGAGGGAAAGCGAATACGAAGAAAGCCAAAGGGTCAGTGGATCAGATTTAATTAATATGTGGATGTAGGATATTATCTGAGATATGGTATTGGTAACAATCAAAATGGAGATGAATATTATTTTTAAGGGAAGCTAAATTATAATATAGATTTGAAAAGAAACAAATAAAGAATTTAATTTGCAACGACAAACAAGAAGTCAAGGAGCAGTCAGATGAGACACAAGACAAGATAATATAAGTGGCCGGGCTTTGAATACACATTATCACCTTCTCCCCGGCCCGGATGTTGTCCTTGATTCTCATCTCATAAAACCAGTCTTAATGAATCGATCCTCCATATACGTACATACTTTCCCTCAGCTCATATATATATATTCAAGATTCAAGATGAGGAGCAGTTCACCTGTGCATGGTAGAGCAAATCTTGATACTTTCGATCATATACTATTGTCCATGCTTCTCATTTTCAATTCGTTTGCTTTCGTCCTCCCACTGTTACTATTAAAAAATCCCAGTTGCACTGTCCGACCGAAATACTTTAAACAACGGCTGGAATGCGCAGTTTGCTTATCAGAGGTCTGTGAAAGAGAAAAAGCACGTGTTTTGCCCAATGTAATCATGGATTTCATGTAGAATGCATTGACTGTGGTTTTTTCACATTCCACTTGTCCAGTCTGTAGACAAGACGTTGTTTCTGACCAAATTAAGTTAATTAGTCGTCAAACAGCACAACAAGACTCCACAACTGTTTTGTTAACTCAAGCTACCACTATCTCACGAATTCTGATTGGAAGAAGAAGCAGCCATGATTAGTCATCATCAAGCACCGCCTATCTTACCAGCTTCATCATATCACAGACAGCAACACGTATCAGATTTAGTAATTGAAGTACCAACACAGAATATTGATATATAGTGATCAACTGATCAAATTAAATCTTTAACAAGATTCATCAATTCCTTATAATTAATTTAGCCCTAACATTGAAGGCCATAAGTTGATTTTTTTCCCCAGTCTTACGACCGTGACTTTGTTTGTTATCGACTCGCTAATCGAAAATCACAAAAACGAATACCGATACCACTTCCTATAATACCTATACCAGCAACAATGGTATTCACTTATATTCCGATAATCGGTTTGCTTTGTCGCAGTACCGCAACAGTAACTGCACTCGCTACACCCCTACGATACAAATATAAATCACCGATGTTTAAGCAAAAACACAAAACTTTGTTGTAGTACCTCACACCACCAAAATACCAATTCATTAATGTTTGATGCCAAAACACAAAAATTAACTTTTGTGGCCGTATAACAAAAATACAAAAATTCATTGTAGCACCTCACTTGCTTTTTAATATAGATATAAATATTTTGATCCTCTCCTACTCCTTATTCTGTATATCAACACATCAATTCTGGAATATTGGATATATTTTAACCTATGATGTTGTACAATGTAAAACTAAACCTTAATTAGTTTTAGTGTAACATCTAACCGGTCTAGAGTTAACGTGTCACTATTATGGAAATTATAGAGTTAAGACTTAAGGTACTTATACCAAATAGAAATGTTCAAAATATAATACTAATTATCTTAGCTAGAATTCCTGTAGCTAGAGTACGTAATACTTTTGCATGCGCGCACAATAACAGCAG
>JACCIY010001150.1:0-59630 GCA_025506505.1 Flaveria sonorensis | reverse complement strand
AATTTGTTTTACATTCCTAGTATTGTTCTATTTGAATTTGTTTTGTTCTTAGTACTGGTGATTCAACAAGAACACATAAAGCTGCTTTTGTGGATGGAAGCATCATATGGCTGTTATTTCCATGATTCAAGCTTCTCAAGTTTGATTATGTGGCCACTTGTATGATTAAAAATTGCTTACATGGTAATATTCATACTTTGAGGTGAAAACGAAGAATGGATGGTCTTTGTTTTGTTTTTTTTTTTTGAATGTTCTATGAATATTTGTTGTTTCTAGAATATTGAGATGGAAAATCAAACGCTAACTTAGAATGCTTGTTTGAAAGTGGCTTATGGTTCCGCTTATGGGTTGGCGTATTTACACCATGATTCCAGTCCTGACATTCTTCACGCAGGTGTAAATATTCTTCAGCTCACGGGTTGGCGTATTACACAATGACATGATTGCAGTCCCTAACATTGTTCACGCAGGTGTAGATGAAAATATATTTTTCATGATGAAAATATGAGCCTTGTGACTTATGTTAGTTTTGTTATTTTTTTCGTAGGTGAGGAAGCTTATGTGACCATTGTTGTTGCTTGGTGCTTGCTTACAAATGGGGATTTTTCATACCTGACAAATGAGGTTGGTAGCACTCACCATGATTTTCCCTTAAAACTTAATCAGTGGCACGATATGTTCAATGGGAGTTTATTAATAATCACATGATTTGAATATTTGGATTAGTCAATTTCATGCTTGAATTTTAAGTCTTATTTGAATCCGGGTTCAACAAAAGTTGAATTGCGGAACCTCGCATCATTGTAGGAGCTTGAAGTGTTGAAGCTAAATGTTCATTGCTCTTTCTTGAAGCCTTGAAGAGACAAGGTAAACGACCTAATCTGAAACTTGTGGCTCTAATTATTATTTGCTAATATTTGCTTAATTTCTGCCCTAGTTCTTGATTTTCCCTATTTGTTGCTTAGGTGATGAGTATGATCCTGGAACAACTTTAGCCCGTGAGTAACAAACTAGAATTTGATGGAATCCCATTGTTTGGAACCAGTGATGAGTTCTAGAGGTGAGGGGTGTGAATGGTGATGATCCACGGTAGCGTTGATGGTTATTTAGGGTGATGACAGTGATGGATGATGCTGGTGTTCAAGAAAGTGGAGGAGCCGATAGAGAGATTAGTGTGTGAATGATGGTTTTAAGGTTAATCGGGTCTTAATGACCATTAGAGGTGTGTTAGGGACCTATTAGTTGTAGGTTAACTCTTAAAAGTTATGTATTAAGTTTAGTTAGGTTCATGATTGATATGATTAAAATTTAAGCTGTAACAAGTTAAATATATTAGACATAGCAAGTATGACTAATGTTGGATTATTTGAGATGTTTTAGAGTTTTAAGTATAAGTTAGTTTACTCAAGTCTTGGTTGTTTGTTCAATTATGTTTGAACTAATAAATTGGGGTGTGGCGCTAATGATACAAGTCGACCATATTTTGTGGTGTAACGAGTGGGTGTCAAATTTGAGTATAGCTGGGGTTATCTAGGTTTTTATAATTTTTATTACATATGTATATTTTAGTTTAAGGCTTTTTAACATGATATGAGACTTAAGTTTAGAATGATCATCATTATCCTTTCAAGTAGGTATAGCATAACATAGTTTAAAGAATAGCATCCTTTCAAGCTGGTTCCTAACATGCTTATAGAATTTGACATAAAATAACTCATATGCATACTTGTGATCTTTTAAAAAATCACATAAATTCATAGAATTTTTATTCTAAATATATATTCTAACCACTAAGTTTTATTTAATATCAAGTGAATCATAATACTGCAGAGTCACTTATCTAGTTGTGTGCACTTGCCCCGTCGTTCTGTATCATCTGCCTAGGCTTGTTTCTTTTATCATTTCTTCAACTAACATGTGTTGCTACAACTATTTAGTATTATTCCCAACTTAATTTTTTTTTTAAATTTATCTATTCTAATGTGTTGTTAGTAGTGGGAAGGACGACAACAAGCGTGCTTAGCGGGAGAGATCATATACGGGAACGTGAGTTTCACCATATTCTGTCTTATTTTTTTTTTCTTTGAGCTTTGAAGTATATAATCCCAACTCTTGGTGTTGATGTTAGTTTTCTCTCATAGTATTTAACCTGCTGCTAATACTGCAGGCTCTGCAAAGATGGTTGGGTAAGAAAGAAGATGAACTAGTTAAAACAAAAAAAAGTCAAACTTGAAGATGTTGGCTTGAGTTCCTTGCGCCAATCACACACATACATGCATATATAATCAACCCTTTCTTTTATATTTTTCTTGTCTCATCACTATTCTTTTGTTTCAGAACTTGTTAGACATTGACTGCTGCAAGAATATTGACACCAAGTGACCTGGTGGTCAAACACGTTGGGCCGATTCTTCGACCAATTGCCGAATGCGTGCTACACATTCCCACATGCCCAGTTGAAGGTGAGTAGACATTGGCTGCTGCAAGAACGGGGACGCAACACCTGGCGGTCAAACACCCTAGGGCGATTGTACGACCAATAACCCGATACCTGCTGCACATTCTCACATGCCTAATTGAAGGTGAATTTATTACCATTTCTTCAATTAACACGTGCTGCTACAACTTTATAGTATTACCCTCATCTTAATTTTTTTCCGGAGTTAGTTATTTTTTAGGTGTTTAGTGGTGGGAAGGACATCAGCAATCATGCTTAGCAGGAGAATACTAAACCTGTTGCTGTGAGTATCACCATGATTGCTTAGCAGGAAGAATCCTAAACCTGCTACTGTGAGTATCACCAATATTCTGTTGCATTCTTTTTGTTTTATGTTTGAAATATATTAGTCCCTATTCTTGGTGTTGAATTGTTGATATAGTTTTCTCTTGTCACTATTAAAACTGCTTCTAATAAGGCAGGTCGAGCAAAGACGGCTGTTGTCAAGAAATATGAACCAAGTCAAACCGGAAGAGCTGAACTAAAGATCTTGAGGTGAGTTTCTTGCACCTCACACACACGTACTCACATTTATATATAGATATTTCTTCTATATTAGTTTTCTCTCATGAATATTCTGTTTTTGTTTGACATTGGCTGCTGCAAGAATGTTGTCACCAATTAACTAGGTGGCCAAGCACATTTAGGAGATTGAATGAAAAATAATCCATTACACATTTACACATGCCCAATTGAAAATGATTTAAAATATTGGGTTTCACTAAAAAAACTGAATTGTTTAGAAAATGTGCAATTTTTATGAAACCATTTAAATATTAAAATACTTTTTCCCATGTAAAATGATTTTTTTTTGGGTTTTTTTTGGGGGGGGGGGGGGGTGGTTATGCTTTAAAAGTACAATATTGAGTAACGTTTGATCACTTTGTCATGTGTTCTGTTGAAGTTAGTTTTTAATCTTTTTTTTCATTTGATATAAAAATGAAATTTGAGTTGACCCAATGGCCTCTACACATACTCCTTATGCCGAATTGAAGGTGTGTTTTTATCCTTGTAAAAAAATGTTGCTTTTTATCAAATACTTAGCACTTGTCCGAACCTTTGTGTCCAAACAATATATTGCTTCACTAATATACCATTTTTATGCTTATAAAATGATTTGAGGGGGGGAGGATGATCTAAAAGTACAATATTGACTAACTTAATCACTTTGTCGTGTCTTCTTTTTAAGTTAATTTTTTAACTTTCATTTGATATAAAAATGTAACCTGAGTTGACCCAATGGCCTCTATACGTTCTCCTTATGCCTAATTGAAGTGGGTTTTATCCTTGTGAAAATTTGTTGTTTTTTATCAAAATACTTGGCACTTGTCAGAACCTTTGTGTCCAAACAATATATTGTAATATACCATTTTTATGCCTATAAAATGATTTTGAAGGTTTTTTTTTTATTTATCTAAAAGGACGATCCCGGGTAAGCTAAACAAACAGCTTAAAAGATAGCTTTCTATATATCTAATAGGTCAAACGGGTAATCTTTATAAATATCTAAAAGATTACGGGGTGGGTGGTTAAACGGATGTGAATGGAACAAAAGTGTTTTTCATAAAACTCCTACTCCTTTAATTTAAAAAGATGGATTGGTATTAAAATAATATATTTTTCGTCATATATATCTATAAATTGTCCCTTGGAATGGGTCAAAATAAAAAAGGATTCAAGTGGTCCATGTGTCAATAAACATTATAATTACTTATGATGTTATAGGTTATTGAATTAATATATTTTCCATGATATATTTTGTAAAATTTGTATGCTTTGTTTATGGAGGCCTTTTCAATGCTTGAGAGGTTTATAAGATTATTGTATGCTTTATTAAGGTAGTGCTTGAAAGTCAACACTTATTGTGAGGCCTTTGGAGAAGCCATTAGAGAAACTTGATGATTTTAGACCAAAAATGCTCTCTGGTGTTTCTAGAGGTGATGTGTCAATCGTGTCACACTCGGGTTTCAGAATTCTTTTTTTAATTTTTGCTTAAGAGTCCCTTATCTAGTTGTGAGCACTTGTCCAATTGTGAGTATCATCTGCCCAGGTTTGTTTCTTTTATCATTTCTTCAATTAACACGTGTTGCTACAACTATTTCATATTATTCTCAACTTTATTATCTTCTGAATTTGTCTGCTCTAATGTGTTAATAATAGCGGGAAGGACTACAGCAAGCATGTGATCAACCATTCTTGATCAGGTTATGTACTCTTTCTCTTCTATCTATTTCATTAGTATTAATGATTTGTGTTTTGCATTTGGTGTGTTTTATGTTCATTTTGTTATGTAGGATCTGCTAGGGTTAAATCCATGCATATAGACTTTTGTTTCTTGATCTATGTCTTGTGTTGGTAATGATTTTGATGGTTATGCATGATTGAAGTTAATTGTAATGATGTCCCTTGAATTAGAGTTAAAACTATATGGGAAATGATAGGAAGTTGACATGTTAATACTTTTACATGGATTGGATCTTTAGGGAGAAAAATGCAAAATAGTTTTGATGTGTTGGTAGGCTCAACCCAAAGAAAGAACCATATTGTCCTTCGTGTAAATTAACTAATATATGGATATGTGTTTAGCTTCCCATCTTAATATACATGGTTAGAAACCGATACCTGACCAAAATAGGTTGTGAGTCGGCATTCCCTTTCACACACACCATGCTTTTTCTTGTTTTGCACTCAATTTAAAAATGAAAGCAGTGAAAATATAATCCTTATGCTGGTATTAAGCATGAATGGATATATTAAAAATGAAAAAAAAATCACTGCGGTTATTGAGGATCAGAAAATCAAAATAGGGCGTTTAAGACCCGAAATCATCAATATGATCCTCATAACCTTAAGGTACCTTAAATACTCACTTTTTCATTATGCTATGCTGGTATTAAGCATGAATAAATGAATATAAAAAAGAAAAAAAAAATCATTGACGTTATTGAGGATCAGAAAATCAAAATAGGGCGTTTAAGACCCGAAAATCATCAATATGATCCTCATAACCTTAAGGTACCTTAAATACGCACTGTGTCATTATGCTATGCTGGTATTAAGCATGAATAGATGAATATAAAAAGAAAACAAAATCATTTTACGTTATTGAGGATCAGAAAATCAAAATAGGGCGTTTAAGACCCGAAAATCATCAATATGATCCTCATAACCTTAAGGTGCCTTAATCACTCACTGTGTCATTATTGGAGGTGCATGACCACGTCATGTTGTGGTTTGGTGAATCCCAAAAAAGACCGAAGGTCGGGTAGGTTTTACCATGTATGTTAAGTGTGGGGACAATTAAACCATCATGGTAAATATAAATTAGAATCACGAGCACAAGGCATTAGTTGGGACTGAAAGGGGTATGGGTTTAAAAAGGACAATATACCGACAATCAAGGTTAGAGCTTTAGTACTTTTCCTTAGTGAAACGAGGTGTGAGAAAGGTTAACACGTTAATTATGATCCCGTTACATTCTTTTTCGGGATGAAAAAGTATCAAGTTGGGGAATGTTATCGTGTGGGATTTAATGCATTTTTAAGGCATATATATTGATGGATAAGAAGTATTTTAAAGCTCATGTGCACAAGAAAGAACCTGTAAAAGTTATGCATGAAGTATTGGATTTGATTTGGACAAGAAAGATATGGTGTGATTTTCTGATATTTGATATTTCATAGTAGATTTGATTTGGACAAGAAAGATATGGTGTGATTTTCTGATATTTGAAATTTCTTTTATCAATTAAAGTAATTATTCTATTGTTATCTAGTTTCATTGTTTTATTTTAATTTCGTCTTTTAGGGTTGCTGATTTGTTGCATTACCAATTTCTCATTCGCTCATTCTTGCCAAACTAAGGTGATAGATAATATTCATTGGTGGCTTGTAGGCACACATACACATAATGTTCTGGACAATGGAAGACTGTAAATGCAATAAGATTCTCACTCGAAGACACTTAAAGCTATATATTTTGTATCTTGTGGTGGTCTTGATAACTTGCCTCGTTAGGATATTAGTGGAAAGATCAAAGGATTGAGGAGTTCAGATTGGAAGGTGATAATGGTTTGTTAACAATTTATTAAAGAACAAACCATGAAATTATTCTTGACATTGTTTTCTGTTATGGTCTGATGTTTTTTGGAATCAATTGAAGCAGTTTATAGAATCGTGAAAGAAGCTAATAAGTGTATTCATCCTACTAATCGGTAACAATTTGCATTTACGAGTTTAATCGTTTTGTTGTCTGTTTGAAAAAACAAAGCTGTTTCGTACAGAACATATACACCAGAGAACACCTAACTTGTCTATTACATTTTGAGAGTTGAGTTTTTAGCAAGTCCTTTCGGGGCTTTGGTATTATGAGGCCTTTGGAGAACTGATTAGGGATACTTGATGACTCTAGGCCAAAAATGCCTCTCTGGTGTTATAGGAGGTGGTGTGCCAAGCGTGTCAGGCTCCAGTTTTAGAATTTTTAGTTTCTGATCTTTACTGCAGAAACACTTATCTAGTTGTGTGCACTTGCCCGTCGTTCTGTATCATCTACCCAGGCTTGTTTCTTTTATCATTTCTTCAAATAACATGTGTTGATGCAACTATTTAGTATTATTCCCAACTTAATTTTTTTTAATTTATCTATTCTAATGTGTTGCTAGTAGTGGGAAGGACGACAACTAGCATGCTTAGCGGGAAAGATCATACACGGGCTACGTGAGTTTCACCAATATTCTGTCTTATTTTTTTTTCTTTGAGCTTTGAAGTATATTAATCCCAACTCTTGGTGTTGATGTTAGTTTTCTCTCATAGTATTTTAACCTGCTGCCATTACTGTTGGCCCTGCAAAGATGGTTGGGTTAAGAAAGAAGATGAACCAGTTAAACCAAAAAAAGTTAAACTTGAAGATGTTGAGTTGAGTTCCTTGCGCCAATCACACACATACATGCATATATAATCAACCCTTTCTTCTATATTTTCTTGTCTCATCACTATTCTTTTGTTTCAGAACTTGTTAGACATTGACTGCTGCGAGAACATTGACACCAAGTGACCTGGTGGCCAAACACGTTGGGCCGATTCGTCGACCAATAGCCCAATGCGAGCTACACATTCCCACATGCCCAGTTGAAGGTGAGTAGACATTGGCTGCTGCAAGAACGGGGACGCCAACTGACCTGGCGGTCAAACACCCTAGGGCGATTCTACGACCAATAACCCAATACCTGCTACACATTCTTACATGCCCAATTGAAGGTGAATTTATTATCATTTCTTCAATTAACACGTGTTGCTACAACTTTAAAATATTTCCCTCAACTTAATTTTTTTCCTGGAGTTAGTTATTTATTCTAAGGTGTTGCTAGTGGTGGGAAGGACATCAGCAATCATGCTTAGCAGGATGAATCCTAAACCTGCTACTGTGAGTATCACCATGATTGCTTAGCAGGAAGAATCCTAAACTTGCTACAGTGAGCATCACCAATATTCTGTCTCATTCTTTTTGTTTTATGTTTGAAATATATTAGTCCTTATTCTTGGTGTTGAATTGTTGATTTAGTTTTCTCTTATCACTATTTCAACCTGCTACTAATAAGGTAGGTCCAGCAAAGACGACTGTTTTCAAGAAAGCAGATGACCAAGTCAAAACGGAAGAGCTGAACTTAAAGATCTTGAGGTGAGTTTCTTTACATTTTTTGTTCTCTTTGTCCTTTCTTTCCACCTTATGCCATGCTGCTGATATTAAAAATAAATGATTTGGTTTTGAATTGGTTTTATTACATTATGATTGGTTTGTGATGCACTTGAAGGGGTAATTGGCTTATTCTGTTATGTAATTCATGGGACATAAAAAAGGTAATGTGAGTTGACCCAATACCTAATAGGTCAAAAGGGTAGGCTATATGGTCAAACAGATGTGAAGTGAACAAAAGTGTTTTTCACAAAAGTGTTTTTCATAAAACCTCTTATTCGTTATATTTATAGAGTTGGATTGCTATTGAAATAATATTTTTTTTGGCTTTGGGTTGGGGGGGGGGGGGTATATAAACAGGAATCAAGTAGTACATGAGTCAACAAACATTGACTATAGTGTGCTTTTTATTTGTGTGTTGTTGGCTTGAAAGTGATTACAACATGCATTCTTCCTACTTCTAAGATGTATGTCTTGCTTTTCTAGTTGTGTGCACTTGCCAGTTGCCACATCGTCTGTATCATCTGCCCAGGTTGTTTCTTTTATCATTTCTTCAACTAACATATGTTGCTACAACTATTTAGTATTATTTTCAACTTAATTTTTTTTTTAAATTTAACTATTCTAATGTGTTGCTAGTAGTGGGGAGGATGACAACTTGCATGCTTAGCGGGAGAGATCATATACGGGCTACGTGAGTTTCACCAATATTCTGTCTTATTTTTTTTCTTTGATCTTTGAAGTATATTAATCCCAACTCTTGGTGTTGGTGTTAGTTTTCTCTCATAGTATTTTAACCTGCAGCTAATACTGTAGGCCCTGCAAAGATGGTGGTTGTTAAGAAAGAAGATGAACCAGTTAAACCAAAAAAAGTTAAACTTGAAGATGTTGCGTTGAGTTCCTTGCGCCAATCACACAAATGCATATATAGTCAAACCTTTCTTCTATATTGGTCTTATCTCATCACTATTCTTTTATTTCAGAACTTATTAGACATTGACTGCTGCAAGAACATTGACACCAAGTGACCTGGTGGCCAAGCACATTGGTCCGATTCGTTGACCAATAGCCCAATGCGTGCTACACATTCTCACATGCCCAATTGAAGGTGAGTAGACATTGGGTGCTGCAAGAACGAGGAGACCTACTGACCTGGTGGTCAAACACATTGGAGCGATTCGACGACCATAACCCAATGCCTTCTATACTTTCTCACATGCCTAATTGAAGGTGAATTTATTATCACTTCTTCAGTTAACACGTGTTGCTACAACTAGTTGGTATTACCCTCAATTTTTTTCCTGAAGTTATTTTTCTAAGTTCTTGCTATTCTTTTTGTTTTATGTTTGAATATATAGTCCTTATTCTTGGTGTTGATTGTTGATTTAGTTTTTCTCTTATCACTATTTCAACGTGCTGCTAACTTGGGTAGTTACGTTTTTTAATCCTTTCATATATACTTTTGTTATAAAATTCCCGATCAAATTGGAGAGGATGTGAATGCTCTAAGTGCTTGCTTCTTTCTCCGTTTTCTTCTTTTCTTTGACGGTCGCACGTAACTTTTTCGCTTTTGTTTTTCTTTTGACGATCGCAGGTAACCTTCTTCTTACTCTTCCAATTTTAGTTTTTGTTATCGATTTCTTGGTTACCAATTTACTCACAAACTTTTAAAGAACGAAATGTGAATGCTCTAACTATATGCTTCGTTCTCCGTTTTCTTCTTTTCTTCAACGGTCGCGGGTAACTTTTTCGCTTTTTGTTTTTCTATGTGTTTCCTGTGCTTGGTGTGTTTTTATTAACCAATCATTGTTTTTGTTTATTTTCAGAGCATATTTAGTTTTTTGCCTTCTATAAATGTATTTTCATGATGAATCTTCATTAATAAAATTATTGATTAGGAGCTTAGGTTTAAATCTATGCATATGATGTTCTTTCTGTCCTGTTTACTGTATCTGTTTATTTTGTTATTTTGCTCATGAGCTATTAGGTCTTGCGATTGTCTATGTTTTTCTATTGATCCTACTTCTGAAGATGTATGTCTTGCTTTTCTTGCATCAAGTATCTATTGCTTCTGAGAGATCAAGCATTTATAGGTTAAACTTTTACTCTTGCTTTGTTCTGACTTGTTTCCATGTGATGGCATGTGATCAAGTGGAATGATAGGTCCGTGTAAACATAAAAATTGTCGTTGGTTTAAAGTGATAGCACCTACAGGTTTGCCTTCCAAGTTTTTCAGCTTCTAAAGATGTATTTTTATATTCTGTTGCATCAGGTATCTATAACCTCCGGAAGATCCAGCATTTGCAGGTTAGACCTTTTACACTTTGGTTTGTTGTGCCCTGTTTGTTCATGTGATGACAATATAAAATGGCATGCTCAGTTGAATAATGACACCACCAACTGTTTGATCAAAAGCTAGACCACACTTGGTTTCTCTTAAAACAAGTTTTGGTTCATTTCAATAAATGTATACTTAGGGATCGTTTGGTTCTGAGAATGTGTTGTAATTGAAAACGGAATGGACTCTTGTTAAAATTGATAAGGTGTTTGGCTGGTAAATTTTTTAATGAAATTGGAATGTAAATTTTGAGCATTCCATGGATAAGTGGAAGGAAAGTGAATTTCATTGAATGTGAGAGTTTTCTAATTTCAATTCCATAACCAAACAAATTTTTGATGAAAAATTTTATGATTCCAATTTCGCTTCTAGAGAATTTTATGAACCAAACATGATCCTAAAAAAAAAATGACCAAACTTAGGTTGCTTTGACGTTTTTCGCCTAAAGATTTCTAAGCATAAGTTATGATTTTAGGTCTTCTAATTTTTAGTATTATCTTCACGCATCATGCTTTGCAATTTTTAGTGAATTTCGTGTTGTCCCTCTTAGGTATGTCAATAGGTGAATCGTTGTTTCTTGGTGCGGCTAAACTCTATCCATTAAGGTACGATCATCTCATCGGTAGATAATTATTAATATGTGTTAACAAAGTATCAAAACCTGTTTTGAGCAATAAAACCTAATCAAGATACAACCAACTCCAACAATGCGGTATGAGATCCATGCTTACATCATGCAAGTCAGATTAGGTCTTTTAAGCGGTTATAGATCACAAATTTTAAAATTGATTAACGTTTTTTATTTGGGTTATTTAGGGCAACGAATTTATTTTGGTTGAATTTTAATCAACTAAAAGATTGCATGGATTATTTTGATTGTGCTTGATATGCAAATCTGGCTATGCTTTTTTGTTAAATGGTTGTTTATGATTTGGTTTTGTTAATTTTTGTTTTTATGGTTTTGGCCTATTTGCTGGCTCAAAGTTGTAATATACTAGGGTTTTATTTTACTACGTATTTATTTTGTAAATATTGTAATGTTTGAAGACCCGAAGCCAAAGCTGGTTAGAAGACGAATATGGGAATCAGTGGGACTCAAACAAGACAATTAGATGCACTTAGGTCTATCTTTGTGGTTTTTTGTGTTGTGACCTCGTGACCTAGTTTGATCTTGCTATTTGGTCCTAGCAAGATTAAACAAACCTAGCCATCAGATTTGCATATTCATTTTGTTATTATGCTTGTTTTAATTTTATAATTATTATAACACACCAAACTAATTAAAAAATGTTTTTTTACAATCGAAATGTTATAAGGTCTAAACTTATTTTTACAACTTGTTAAACTCATTTAAAACAAAAGTTTGTTAAAAAAAAGAATAACCGTATAAGTTTTAAGATTTTAAGTTGGTTTAAATTTCAAAACTTAAAACTTTATACTTAATAGTAAAAAACTATTAACTTAATAATAGTTATTCATCTCATGACAAACTTAGTTTTAATAGGGTTTAAAATCAAGTGTTTTGAGAGGTGATGGTTCGTCACAATCTAAATAATGCAAAACGAGTTATGTGTCATAGTTGTCTGGATAGAAAAGTGGGTTTAGGTAATGCTACACGTATCAATTCAATGATGGAAGTTATTGCGGTGGCATATTCGAGAGTTGTGATGTTATCACATTCGATATACATTGTCAGTTTGACTAATCATTTATTTATGTTGTGTATCCTAGTTATCTTTAGTAACCAAACAAGTCATATTCTAATTTCTTATTCGATTTATTAATTGCTTACTTAATAGATAATTCTTGAATCTAGTACCTATTTATTCTTAAGTTCATCCTTGAGAATAAAATGTTAGATAGGACCAATGTTCTCGTAGAGGATTGTAATCTGAGTATTGTTCTCAAGATGACGGATAAGTTATATGTTATAGATAGCCTGTTTTTTCTCCACCCTCCACCCTCCACCCAAGACATTAACCTTAAGAGAAATCCACTTATTCCAACTGAAGACCCAATCATTTGATGGACAGAGTTGTTTGTTTAGGAGGTACTTGATTAATTTGACCATGAAAGACGCATGTACCCCTCCAAACCCAAATAATATTTTATCTAGTTACAATTATTAATTGATCTTATGTGAAATCCAAGAGAAATTAGGGTCATCAAGACTCATTTGATCAGCTATTAAAATGTTGAGTGGTCGGATACGTTACCAACCCTTTTTGGTCGACCTTTTTGCAACCTCTGGCCAAATTGCTTGTGCTTTGGGAAGGTGACATTTTATTTTGGAATGAATAAAGTATAAAACAATAAATTAGAAAAACACAAAAAGAAAAGTAAAATTTAAAAAAGTTCTCTAAAAGACAAAAATTGTAATTCATAGTCATGGATTTTAGTTAGATTTATAATTTCTTAGTTTGCATAGAAATGTTTATAACTTGGCAACTTGTTTGTTTCTCAATTAATCTATAGTTTGATAGCCCTTGTCTAAGCTAGCTTAACTTAAGCTTGATTAGTTTAATATATGAGGACTCGAACTCGAACTCGATTTGTTGCAAGCTTTGTGTCTAAACTTTGAGCTTCTGGCAAGCTAATCGGAGGAGCTTATGAGCTTATGATTAGGCTGGACGTAGTGGTCATTTTGAGGGCTTTAAACATGATGACGTGGACACAAGTGAGACTTCAAACATCATTAAAAGAAAATTAAAAATGACTTCAAACCTATAGGATCAATTTAAAAAACAAACCATAAAAAATAGTACAAATAACCAATCCATATGAAGTGTAATTACATAATCTTAGAAGGCTAGAAGTCAAATCGTATCTTAACCGTTTTAAAGTATCATATATTTATATATAGATCATATTAGGAAAAGATTTGGATCTGAAATGTAATTACAAAATATTCTTTTTCGTTATTTTCATTTGGGGTTTTATTTTTGATCGTACTAGACACGTTCGTTCTTATTATTTTTACTAGTAAATTATTTAAGTAAGAATGAAGTGTCTTTATATTTTTTTTGTTTTATTTTCGTGTTGGATGTGTTTTCATAGACCATCACCGTAATTCCAAAAGAGAGTTAGAAAAAATAGTTACCGAAATTTGGTGATTTGAAAAATATTTATTAAATTTGGTGCTTTTTCTATTTTCTTAAATTTTAATTTATCTACTATGACTTTTTCTTTTTCTTTTTTATTCAATTAACCTATTATAAATTTTCAATTTTTTCCCAACTTAACTCTTTACGGTTTTTTTTTTCATTTTTAACTAACGTATTATAATTCTTTTCTTTTTTAGCCAAAGCCATGGTAATAATAATAATGATAATAACCATTAAATGTAATAAATATTAGTGCAGAAGGTTAGATACTTCGATAGAAAATCACATGTATGCAATGTTGAATATATTTAAAAAAAAACATGTAACGTATATTAAAAAAAAAATATATTTTTACTTCTCTACAATTTACTCTTTACATAAATATTTTTTCTTATATTAAACCTTCTAAATGCAAATATGAAACGATTATAATAAAATATTGGTTTCTTTATGTTAAACTGTAAGAAATTGTTTGATATGCAAATGAATTATGAAAGTAAATTTATATTTTTTGTTACACATGACAGTAATTTTTAAGCTGTCAATTTACATTATTCTTTTTAGTTTTTATTATGCCTAATAATCCTTGTAAGACAGTGTTACAAATGTTCAGTGCACAAATAGAATTTGAAAAGATATAAACTCAAGCCTACTGGATTTCTTGAAGTATGCTTTTGTGGATTATTATTCTTCTTATTTCACTTTAAAATTAATGTAGATGAGTGTTAACAGGGTTTGAATAAAATATAAAAGGTAATTTTTTTTGTTACAAGTCGGTTAAGAAAGACAAAATAAACTATAAAGAGTTGGTTTATGAAAAATAAAACAAATTGATAATGCGTTGATTGGATTAAGAAACAAGAAGAAAAAAAATTAAAGAAGTTTTGTTGTAGTTAAAAAAACACCCATTTGGGTGAATAATTTTCAAATCATCCATTTTAGTAAGTATTTTTCCACCTACACTCTTTTAAGAAAAAAAAACTCGTTTTGATGGTTAATTATCGGATGTTTAACTAATACAAGTTTGAAGCTATATTATCGGTCACAACCTACTAAAATGGAACTACTAATAAATACATTACTCTAGGTATCGTTTATGTTCATTTATTCTTTTTATATATATTTTATGAAAACATTTTTAAATAACTTAAAACACATATTGCTTGTGCTTTGCGAATGTGACATTTTATTTTGGAATGAATAATGTATAAAAAATTAAATTAAAAAAACACAGAAAGAAAAGTACTCTAAAAGACAAAAAATTGCAATTCATCATCATGGATTTTAATAAGATTTATAATTTCTTAGTTTGCGTAGATATGTTTATAACTTGGCAACTTGTTTGTTTCTCAATTAATCTACAGTTTGATAGCCTTTGTCTAAGTCAGCTTAACTTAAGCTTGATTAGTTTAATATATGAGGACTCGAACTTGAACTCGAACTCGATTTGTTGCAAGCTTTGTGTCTAAACTTTGAGCTTCTGGCAAGCTAATCGGAGGAGCTTACGAGCTTATGATTAGGCTGGACGTAGTGGTCATTTTGAGGGCTTCAAACATGATGATGTGGACACAAGTGAGACTCCAAACATCATTACAAGAAAATTAAAAATAACTTCAAACCTACAGGATTTCAAACCCTTAAATGGCGTCAAACATAACTTTTCCTATATTAGTATATCAATACGGGCTTCAAACATGAGTTAACCACTGCATTTGATTTAAAAGAGATTTTAATAAAATGGGTTTTGTCAATATGACATCTACGTGACATTTTAACTAAACAAGCACTACACATGTTATTAATTGATTCGTAAATTTATTTTTTTCATAGACTTGACTAATTTTGAGACAATTTGTGTCCAAAATATGATCATAAGTTTGTTAATACCATTATATAATTAGGTTAATTAATTAATGCCTTAGTTGAAATAACTATTTTAGTTTTTTAAAAATAATAATATTTTAGCAATAACTATATGTTAGTTGAAATAAATATTTAACGTTTGCGTATCTTATGTTATGATGATCTGATTTATTTCCAAATATTTGACACACACCGATCCCTGGGGAATCGCGACAATCAGATTACTATACATAGCTTTTTCCCCAAGCTACTAAAACATACCCCCAAATCTCCTCTTCATTTGTTCTTCCTCACTCGCACACACACATACAACAGAAGCTACAGATGATTTAATCGTCTTCTGTAAGTGTACAGATCGCCATCAGATTAAAGTCGTTGAAGTTGCCATGGGCGGATGACGATGCGACTCCACACATAGGTTAGCCATTTTCGTTGTTTTCAAGCTTCTTTTGTTGTTTATGAAACAATATCGTTTGGATTCAAGTCCTTTAGCCTCTAATTTTGGTTTTTTGTTGATTTTTTCTGAGGTTTGATGAAGAACACGGCTGCGGGTTCGACTTAGGGTTTGTCTCTTAAGAAATTGCCGCCCTCTGCGACTCCATACTGAAATTATGTCAGCTATTTTGGTTTTTATCAGGTTTCTTTTTGTTGTTTACGAGACAATGTCGTTTGGATTCAAGTCATTTACCGCTCTTGCAGGTGCTCTCTGTCTATCCGGCCATCTGTTTGTATTTTTGTCTATTAATGTCTTGTTTGTGTCTATCTTTGCGCAGGAAACCGAGAAGATGATGGCTAGCGTACAGATTCATTGACTATATCAAAGAAGGACTAGTATGATTTCCTTGATCATTAATGTATGAAGAAGGGCAAGTTTTAACCCTGAAAACAGATCCATTTGGGTTGGGTTGTAAAAGAGTCAAACAAGTCACACTCTAAAAAGGATAGTGGAAAAGTAAATGGGTCTAATGGTTTAGAAGTCACTCAATAAATTTCAAATTTTACCACCTATGAAAAACATTGATTTTTTGATAAACTGTTACAGGGTACGAGCTAGGCATGATTTGTTTGATAATTTGGAGGATGAAGGGGTCTTGCTCCTCTTGTTTTTGTGGATCGTTAGAGGCTATTTTCTTTGTTAGCTAGGATTCATTTTCTGAAAACACACTAATCGTTATAAATTGAGAACGTGAGTTGGAGGTGAAGATATGATCATTGGAAAACACCACCTACTGCTCAAGATGATGCTCAGGGTCAAGCCGCGCGTTACACTTGCAGTGATTAAAGCATTAGCTTATGTCATGGTAAAACGGGAATAGTTGATCAGGTACGCCGGTCTTCTTTCTGGTCAACCCTAACCGTCTAGAACTATTTTGATGTTTATTGACTCACCCATTTCACCACTTACAGGTACTGCTGACCACGAATGCTGACGGGTTACGGTTTTTGAAAGTAAAGATGAGATTCGTAAGAATACCCCAAACCGAAAATAAGTTCAGATGGAGGCATGGTCAAAGGTAACTGTGGGTATGACTTACACACAAGAACACATGTCGATGACCTTTGAAGGTGAAGATGCTATTTTCGGACATAGAAATATTCAAGACCAATAGATTATTAGATGCTATTGTCTTTCTTAGCTAAGCATTCGTACGTTTTCCTAAAAACACGCTAATTGTTAAAATCTAGGGAATACGAGTTGGAGGTATTGGAAAAACAGCACCTATCGCTCAAGATGATGCTCAAGGTCAAGCCTCACGTTACGCTTGTGGTGATCACAGCCCAGGCTTACGTCACAGTGAAAATAGAATGGTTGATCAGGTATGCAAACCGTCTTCTTTCCGGGTCAATCCTGTTTGACCCGAACTGTTTTGATCCGTTTCTTGACTCGTCCATTTTTCAACGTATAGGTACTGCTGACTTCAAATGCTGATAGGTTATGTTTTGGAGTAAGGGTGAGGTCCGTAAGAAAACCCAAGTCAGAGATAAGGTTAGTTGTAGGCACAATCTAGGGGAAACCGTGGGTATGACACTATGACTTACACACGAGAAGATATGTTTATTTATTTGACATGCTTGAAGTTATTTATATCTATAAGCCTGCTAGGAGACATTAGGTACTTTATACCCATAATCTCAACGCTTTGTGATTACTGTTTAAGACTGCAGTGACTTAACTCTAGTTTCTAAATCTTCAAAATTGTGTTTTTTAACTTGTCTTGAAGTTAGCTGAAGTGAACTAATTTAGTTCTATTAGTTTTGTGACAACCTTGAAGTTATTTAGTTCTATAAGCTTTCTAGGACACAGTAGGTGCTTTGTACCCACAAGCTCAACTCTCTGTGGTTACTGTTAAGACTGTATTTAGTTTCATGATGACTGGTGTGTTAACCGTGTTTTGTACATTTAAATAGGAAATTGGCGAAACCAAGACAATTGCGGAACTCATGATGAAACTATTGTTTATTTTGCACAATCAAATTTTTTACAGGTGCTCTCAGTCGATTTATCTGTCCGTATTGTTTTATAAAGCATTTTTGTTAATGTTTTTTTTTGCTCGTTAATAAATTATATATGCATGTCTTGTTCAAAGGCAAGACAAAGAAGAAGGGGACACTTCTGAACAACGATTATGGCCATCCCCGAAAGAGCCAATACTATGGTAAGTTTCATTATATTTTTCTAATCTACAAATGTTCTAGAACAACAGAGTACAATCTCAATATGTAACCCATTTCTGTGTAAAGCGGTCGTTTTGGATAGTTTTTTGGTGGCTGTATTTTCAACATTTTTAGCTTTAAAGAAACTGGTCAAAGGTTGCCCTCATGTGTTTACAATTATTTTTGTTGCTTTTTATATTTGCAGTGTGTAGAAATTAGGAAGACAATCAATCTGATATTGGAAATTCAAGAAAACACTATTACAAGTGGCCTTAAATACACTCTTGCTACTGGGAATTGGGGCAAGCGAATGCAGCTAGAACAATGGCTGGTGTTTCACATGCGGTTTTATTGTCCTTTTTTCCTTTTTGTTACATTAATGCCTTTCTAGGATATGATGGTTGTTTAAATTTCTGATCTTATATGCTTCATGAAAACAGAAGGTTACATCGTTTGACATACACGTCTACTTTGTCACATTGAAGAAGACTGAACTCCCATATAGGGCATGAAGGTAAATTTATTATTTTTAATAATTGTGCTGGATTTTTATGATTTGGGATATCATAGATTACGGTATAATATCTTTTCTTGCTTTATATTTAGCTTCATGTAGCTGGTTTTTTATACGTTTAAGCAGGAAATTGGTAAAACCAAGACAGTTGCAGAACACATGATGGAAAATGATGAGTCCTGCAGTAATCCTGAAGGATAGGTGAGTAAAGATCTTGATGATGGAAAGAAAATAGATATACCAGGTCAAAGCAAAAAAGTTGAACATGATGATGGCAGGGTAAGCTCCTTTCATCAAATCTGCACTGATTTCGATCTTATTTGGCTTTTATTACAGGTCCCTAGGCTGATTAAGAACCTTTTATTAATGGTTACATAATTCATAACTGTTGGATCATCTGCTGACCCATTTCTGGAATTTTTGAAAGAATTTGGTTCGATGTAACATCGTTAAGAGTAACGCCCATATAATTGAATTTAAAAATAAGAATATTAGGAGAACTTGAGAACTCGGTTTGATGTTACATTATTCATAACACGTTGGGTTTGCTTGTAGGAGCGCATTGAAAGAATAATAATCTCAACTTAAATCATGTTGAATTTTGAAAATGGTGTGTGTTTGTGAGTACTAAGGGAGAAGTTACAATACAAGTGATAAAGCCAAAGGCTCACTCACAGAACTGAAGGGAAACACCAACGGTTTGGGCTTATGTGGTCAAATAAATGACTCTAGAGGCCGGCTGGTCCATGTGGGCTTGAACCATGAGTCCAATCGTTGTTAACCTTATCATACCATGTTTTTGACAGACCGCCCATTCTACCACTTACACGTACGGCTGACTACAAATGCTGTCTGGTTACGATTTGCAACGATTTTTGCAAGTAAATTTGAGATTTGTAAGAATAACCCAAATCGGAAATAAGTTTACATGAAGGTAAATTTATTATTTTTAATAATGCTGGATTTTTTATGATTTGGGGTATAATGGATTGCTGTATATTTTCTTTTCTTGCTTTACATAGAGCTTCATATAGCTGGTTTTTAATCGTGTTTTTATATGTTTAGACAGGCAAATGGCAGAACCAAGATAGTACGTTTGCAATCTCATATGGAAAATGACATGCCCTGCATTAAGCCCTCACCTCAAGGACAGGTGAGTATAAGATCTTATACATTGCTAACATAGATATTTTTATAACAATATTATTGAAATACACACATTATCTGCTATTATGTTACTTGGTCTCTCCTAACTTTTGCATTGAAATACATACATCAAATTACACAACGATGGTTGATGTTAGTTTTCTCTCATAGTATTTTAACCTGCTGCTAATACTGTAGGCCCTGCAAAGATGGTTGTGTTAATAAAGAAGATGAACCAGTTAAACCCAAAAAAGTGAAACTTGAAGATGTTGAGTTGAGTTCGTTGCGCCAATCACACACATACATGCATATATAATCAAACGTTTCTTCTATATATTTTTATCTCATCACTATTCTTTTGTTTCAGAACTTGTTAGACAATGACTTCTGCAAGAACATTGACACCAAGTGACCCGATGGCCAACACGTTGGGCCTATTCGTCGACCAATAGCCCAATGCGTGCTACACATTCCCACATGTCCATTGAAGGTGAGTAGACATTGGCTGCTGCAAGAACGGGGTTCTTAATTATGTTTTCATGTTTTTATTTCGTATGATTTGTTTGGTTTAGGTTATTGGACAAAACAAAGATATTTTGATGTCAGCTTCAACCCTTTTATTGTTAATGTAAAGAGGTTTACATCATCTTCTAAATATTACAATAAACTCTTATTTGAATCCGGGTTCAACAAAAGTTGAATTGCGGAACCTCGCATCATTGTAGGAGGCTTGAAGTGTTGAAGCTAATGTGTTCATTGCTCTTTCTTGAAGCCTTGAAGAGACAAGGTAAACGACCTAATCTGAAACTTGTGCTCTAATTATTATTGCTAAATATTTGCTTAATTTCTGCCCTAGTTCTTGATTTTCCCTATTTGTTGCTTAGGTGATGAGTATGATCCTGGAACAACTTTAGCCCGTGAGTAACAAACTAGAATTTGATGGAATCCCATTGTTTGGAACCAGTGATGAGTTCTAGAGGTGAGGGGTGTGAATGGTGATGATCCACGGTAGCGTTGATGGTTATTTAGGTGATGACAGTGATGGATGATGCTGGTGTTCAAGAAAGTGGAGGAGCCGATAGAGAGATTAGTGTGTGAATGATGGTTTTAAGGTTAATCGGGTCTTAATGACCATTAGAGGTGTGTTAGGGACCTATTAGTTGTAGGTTAACTCTTAAAAGTTATGTATTAAGTTTAGTTAGGTTCATGATTTGATATGATTAAAATTTTAAGCTGTAACAAGTTAAATATATTAGACATAGCAAGTATGACTAATGTTGGATTATTTGAGATGTTTTAGAGTTTTAAGTATTAAGTTAGTTTACTCAAGTCTTGGTTAGTTTGTTCAATTATGTTTGAACTAATAAATTTGGGTGTGGCGCTAATGATACAAGTCGACCATATTTTGTGGTGTAACGAGTGGGTGTCAAATTTGAGTATAGCTGGGTTATCTAGGTTTTTATAATTTTATTACATATGTATATTTTAGTTTAAGGCTTTTTTAACATGATATGAGACTTAAGTTTAGGAATGATCATCATTATCCTTTCAAGTAGGTATAGCATAACATAGTTTAAAGAATAGCATCCTTTCAAGCTGGTTCCTAACATGCTTATAGAATTTGACATAAAATAACTCATATGCATACTTGTGATCTTTTAAAAAATCACATAAATTCATAGAATTTTTTATTCTAAATATATATTTCTAACCACTAAGTTTTTATTTAATATCAAGTGAATCATAATACTGCAGAGTCACTTATCTAGTTGTGTGCACTTGCCCCGTCGTTCTGTATCATCTGCCTAGGCTTGTTTCTTTTATCATTTCTTCAACTAACATGTGTTGCTACAACTATTTAGTATTATTCCCAACTTAATTTTTTTTTTAAATTTATCTATTCTAATGTGTTGTTAGTAGTGGGAAGGACGACAACAAGCGTGCTTAGCGGGAGAGATCATATACGGGCAACGTGAGTTTCACCAATATTCTGTCTTATTTTTTTTTTCTTTGAGCTTTGAAGTATATTAATCCCAACTCTTGGTGTTGATGTTAGTTTTCTCTCATAGTATTTTAACCTGCTGCTAATACTGCAGGCTCTGCAAAGATGGTTGGGTTAAGAAAGAAGATGAACTAGTTAAACCAAAAAAAGTCAAACTTGAAGATGTTGGCTTGAGTTCCTTGCGCCAATCACACACATACATGCATATATAATCAACCCTTTCTTTTATATTTTTCTTGTCTCATCACTATTCTTTTGTTTCAGAACTTGTTAGACATTGACTGCTGCAAGAATATTGACACCAAGTGACCTGGTGGTCAAACACGTTGGGCTGATTCTTCGACCAATTACCGAATGCGTGCTACACATTCCCACATGCCCAGTTGAAGGTGAGTAGACATTGGCTGCTGCAAGAACGGGGACGCCAACTGACCTGGCGGTCAAACACCCTAGGGCGATTGTACGACCAATAACCCGATACCTGCTGCACATTCTCACATGCCTAATTGAAGGTGAATTTATTACCATTTCTTCAATTAACACGTGCTGCTACAACTTTATAGTATTACCCTCATCTTAATTTTTTTCCTGGAGTTAGTTATTTATTCTAGGTGTTGCTAGTGGTGGGAAGGACATCAGCAATCATGCTTAGCAGGAAGAATACTAAACCTGTTGCTGTGAGTATCACCATGATTGCTTAGCAGGAAGAATCCTAAACCTGCTACTGTGAGTATCACCAATATTCTGTTGCATTCTTTTGTTTTATGTTTGAAATATATTAGTCCCTATTCTTGGTGTTGAATTGTTGATATAGTTTTCTCTTGTCACTATTAAAACTGCTTCTAATAAGGCAGGTCGAGCAAAGACGGCTGTTGTCAAGAAATATGAACCAAGTCAAACCGGAAGAGCTGAACTTAAAGATCTTGAGGTGAGTTTCTTGCACCTCACACACACGTACTCACATTTATATATAGATATTTCTTCTATATTAGTTTTCTCTCATGAATATTCTGTTTTTGTTTGACATTGGCTGCTGCAAGAATGTTGTCACCAATTAACTAGGTGGCCAAGCACATTTAGGAGATTGAATGAAAAATAATCCATTACACATTTACACATGCCCAATTGAAAATGATTTTAAAATATTGGGTTTCACTAAAAAAACTGAATTGTTTAGAAAATGTGCAATTTTTATGAAACCATTTAAATATTAAAATACTTTTTCCCATGTAAAATGATTTTTTTTTGGGTTTTTTTTTGGGGGGGGGGGGTGGTTATGCTTTAAAAGTACAATATTGAGTAACGTTTGATCACTTTGTCATGTGTTCTGTTGAAGTTAGTTTTTAATCTTTTTTTTCATTTGATAGAAAAATGAAATTTGAGTTGACCCAATGGCCTCTACACATACTCCTTATGCCGAATTGAAGGTGTGTTTTTATCCTTGTAAAAAAATGTTGCTTTTTATCAAAATACTTAGCACTTGTCCGAACCTTTGTGTCCAAACAATATATTGCTTCACTAATATACCATTTTTATGCTTATAAAATGATTTGAGGGGGGGAGGATGATCTAAAAGTACAATATTGACTAACTTAATCACTTTGTCGTGTCTTCTTTTTAAGTTAATTTTTTAACTTTTTTTCATTTGATATAAAAATGTAACCTGAGTTGACCCAATGGCCTCTATACGTTCTCCTTATGCCTAATTGAAGTTGGGTTTTTATCCTTGTGAAAATTTGTTGTTTTTTTATCAAAATACTTGGCACTTGTCAGAACCTTTGTGTCCAAACAATATATTGTAATATACCATTTTTATGCCTATAAAATGATTTTGAAGGTTTTTTTTATTTATCTAAAAGGACGATCCCGGGTAAGCTAAACAAACAGCTTAAAAGATAGCTTTCTATATATCTAATAGGTCAAACGGGTAATCTTTATAAATATCTTAAAAGATTACGGGGTGGGTGGTTAAACGGATGTGAATGGAACAAAAGTGTTTTTCATAAAACCTCCTACTCCTTTAATTTAAAAAGATGGATTGGTATTAAAATAATATATTTTTCGTCATATATATCTATAAATTGTCCCTTGGAATGGGTCAAAATAAAAAAGGATTCAAGTGGTCCATGTGTCAATAAACATTATAATTACTTATGATGTTATAGGTTATTGAATTAATATATTTTCCATGATATATATTTGTAAAATTTGTATGCTTTGTTTATGGAGGCCTTTTCAATGCTTGAGAGGTTTATAAGATTATTGTATGCTTTATTAAGGTAGTGCTTGAAAGTCAACACTTATTGTGAGGCCTTTGGAGAAGCCATTAGAGAAACTTGATGATTTTAGACCAAAAATGCTCTCTGGTGTTTCTAGAGGTGATGTGTCAATCGTGTCACACTCGGGTTTCAGAATTCTTAGTTTTTAATTTTTGCTTAAGAGTCCCTTATCTAGTTGTGAGCACTTGTCCAATTGTGAGTATCATCTGCCCAGGTTTGTTTCTTTTATCATTTCTTCAATTAACACGTGTTGCTACAACTATTTCATATTATTCTCAACTTTATTATCTTCTGAATTTGTCTGCTCTAATGTGTTAATAATAGCGGGAAGGACTACAGCAAGCATGTGATCAACCATTCTTGATCAGGTTATGTACTCTTTCTCTTCTATCTATTTCATTAGTATTAATGATTTGTGTTTTGCATTTGGTGTGTTTTATGTTCATTTTGTTATGTAGGATCTGCTTAGGGTTAAATCCATGCATATTAGACTTTTGTTTCTTGATCTATGTCTTGTGTTGGTAATGATTTTGATGGTTATGCATGATTGAAGTTAATTGTAATGATGTCCCTTGAATTAGAGTTAAAACTATATGGGAAATGATAGGAAGTTGACATGTTAATACTTTTACATGGATTGGATCTTTAGGGAGAAAAATGCAAAATAGTTTTGATGTGTTGGTAGGCTCAACCCAAAGAAAGAACCATATTGTCCTTCGTGTAAATTAACTAATATATGGATATGTGTTTAGCTTCCCATCTTAATATACATGGTTAAGAAACCGATACCTGACCAAAATAGGTTGTGAGTCGGCATTCCCTTTCACACACACCATGCTTTTTCTTGTTTTGCACTCAATTTAAAAATGAAAGCAGTGAAAATATAATCCTTATGCTGGTATTAAGCATGAATGGATATATATAAAAATGAAAAAAAATCACTGCGGTTATTGAGGATCAGAAAATCAAAATAGGGCGTTTAAGACCCGAAAATCATCAATATGATCCTCATAACCTTAAGGTACCTTAAATACTCACTTTTTCATTATGCTATGCTGGTATTAAGCATGAATAAATGAATATAAAAAAGAAAAAAAAAATCATTGACGTTATTGAGGATCAGAAAATCAAAATAGGGCGTTTAAGACCCGAAAATCATCAATATGATCCTCATAACCTTAAGGTACCTTAAATACGCACTGTGTCATTATGCTATGCTGGTATTAAGCATGAATAGATGAATATAAAAAAGAAAACAAAATCATTTTACGTTATTGAGGATCAGAAAATCAAAATAGGGCGTTTAAGACCCGAAAATCATCAATATGATCCTCATAACCTTAAGGTGCCTTAATCACTCACTGTGTCATTATTGGAGGTGCATGACCACGTCATGTTGTGGTTTGGTGAATCCCAAAAAGACCGAAGGTCGGGTAGGTTTTACCATGTATGTTAAGTGTGGGGACAATTAAACCATCATGGTAAATATAAATTAGAATCACGAGCACAAGGCATTAGTTGGGACTGAAAGGGGTATGGGTTTAAAAAGGACAATATACCGACAATCAAGGTTAGAGCTTTAGTACTTTTCCTTAGTGAAACGAGGTGTGAGAAAGGTTAACACGTTAATTATGATCCCGTTACATTCTTTTTCGGGATGAAAAAGTATCAAGTTGGGGAATGTTATCGTGTGGGATTTAATGCATTTTTAAGGCATATATATTGATGGATAAGAAGTATTTTAAAGCTCATGTGCACAAGAAAGAACCTGTAAAAGTTATGCATGAAGTATTGGATTTGATTTGGACAAGAAAGATATGGTGTGATTTTCTGATATTTGATATTTCATAGTAGATTTGATTTGGACAAGAAAGATATGGTGTGATTTTCTGATATTTGAAATTTCTTTTATCAATTAAAGTAATTATTCTATTGTTATCTAGTTTCATTGTTTTATTTTAATTTCGTCTTTTAGGGTTGCTGATTTGTTGCATTACCAATTTCTCATTCGCTCATTCTTGCCAAACTAAGGTGATAGATAATATTCATTGGTGGCTTGTAGGCACACATACACATAATGTTCTGGACAATGGAAGACTGTAAATGCAATAAGATTCTCACTCGAAGACACTTAAAGCTATATATTTTGTATCTTGTGGTGGTCTTGATAACTTGCCTCGTTAGGATATTAGTGGAAAGATCAAAGGATTGAGGAGTTCAGATTGGAAGGTGATAATGGTTTGTTAACAATTTATTAAAGAACAAACCATGAAATTATTCTTGACATTGTTTTCTGTTATGGTCTGATGTTTTTTGGAATCAATTGAAGCAGTTTATAGAATCGTGAAAGAAGCTAATAAGTGTATTCATCCTACTAATCGGTAACAATTTGCATTTACGAGTTTAATCGTTTTGTTGTCTGTTTGAAAAAACAAAGCTGTTTCGTACAGAACATATACACCAGAGAACACCTAACTTGTCTATTACATTTTGAGAGTTGAGTTTTTAGCAAGTCCTTTCGGGGCTTTGGTATTATGAGGCCTTTGGAGAACTGATTAGGGATACTTGATGACTCTAGGCCAAAAATCCTCTCTGGTGTTATAGGAGGTGGTGTGCCAAGCGTGTCAGGCTCCAGTTTTAGAATTTTTAGTTTCTGATCTTTACTGCAGAAACACTTATCTAGTTGTGTGCACTTGCCCGTCGTTCTGTATCATCTACCCAGGCTTGTTTCTTTTATCATTTCTTCAAATAACATGTGTTGATGCAACTATTTAGTATTATTCCCAACTTAATTTTTTTTAATTTATCTATTCTAATGTGTTGCTAGTAGTGGGAAGGACGACAACTAGCATGCTTAGCGGGAAAGATCATACACGGGCTACGTGAGTTTCACCAATATTCTGTCTTATTTTTTTTTCTTTGAGCTTTGAAGTATATTAATCCCAACTCTTGGTGTTGATGTTAGTTTTCTCTCATAGTATTTTAACCTGCTGCCATTACTGTTGGCCCTGCAAAGATGGTTGGGTTAAGAAAGAAGATGAACCAGTTAAACCAAAAAAAGTTAAACTTGAAGATGTTGAGTTGAGTTCCTTGCGCCAATCACACACATACATGCATATATAATCAACCCTTTCTTCTATATTTTCTTGTCTCATCACTATTCTTTTGTTTCAGAACTTGTTAGACATTGACTGCTGCGAGAACATTGACACCAAGTGACCTGGTGGCCAAACACGTTGGGCCGATTCGTCGACCAATAGCCCAATGCGAGCTACACATTCCCACATGCCCAGTTGAAGGTGAGTAGACATTGGCTGCTGCAAGAACGGGGACGCCAACTGACCTGGCGGTCAAACACCCTAGGGCGATTCTACGACCAATAACCCAATACCTGCTACACATTCTTACATGCCCAATTGAAGGTGAATTTATTATCATTTCTTCAATTAACACGTGTTGCTACAACTTTAAAATATTTCCCTCAACTTAATTTTTTTCCTGGAGTTAGTTATTTATTCTAAGGTGTTGCTAGTGGTGGGAAGGACATCAGCAATCATGCTTAGCAGGATGAATCCTAAACCTGCTACTGTGAGTATCACCATGATTGCTTAGCAGGAAGAATCCTAAACTTGCTACAGTGAGCATCACCAATATTCTGTCTCATTCTTTTTGTTTTATGTTTGAAATATATTAGTCCTTATTCTTGGTGTTGAATTGTTGATTTAGTTTTCTCTTATCACTATTTCAACCTGCTACTAATAAGGTAGGTCCAGCAAAGACGACTGTTTTCAAGAAAGCAGATGAACCAAGTCAAAACGGAAGAGCTGAACTTAAAGATCTTGAGGTGAGTTTCTTTACATTTTTTGTTCTCTTTGTCCTTTCTTTCCACCTTATGCCATGCTGCTGATATTAAAAATAAATGATTTGGTTTTGAATTGGTTTTATTACATTATGATTGGTTTGTGATGCACTTGAAGGGGTAATTGGCTTATTCTGTTATGTAATTCATGGGACATAAAAAGGTAATGTGAGTTGACCCAATACCTAATAGGTCAAAAGGGTAGGCTATATGGTCAAACAGATGTGAAGTGAACAAAAGTGTTTTTCACAAAAGTGTTTTTCATAAAACCTCTTATTCGTTATATTTATAGAGTTGGATTGCTATTGAAATATATTTTTTTTGGCTTTGGGTTGGGGGGGGGGGGTATATAAACAGGAATCAAGTAGTACATGAGTCAACAAACATTGACTATAGTGTGCTTTTTATTTGTGTGTTGTTGGCTTGAAAGTGATTACAACATGCATTCTTCCTACTTCTAAGATGTATGTCTTGCTTTTCTAGTTGTGTGCACTTGCCAGTTGCCACATCGTCTGTATCATCTGCCCAGGTTTGTTTCTTTTATCATTTCTTCAACTAACATATGTTGCTACAACTATTTAGTATTATTTTCAACTTAATTTTTTTTTTAAATTTAACTATTCTAATGTGTTGCTAGTAGTGGGGAGGATGACAACTTGCATGCTTAGCGGGAGAGATCATATACGGGCTACGTGAGTTTCACCAATATTCTGTCTTATTTTTTTTCTTTGATCTTTGAAGTATATTAATCCCAACTCTTGGTGTTGGTGTTAGTTTTCTCTCATAGTATTTTAACCTGCAGCTAATACTGTAGGCCCTGCAAAGATGGTGGTTGTTAAGAAAGAAGATGAACCAGTTAAACCAAAAAAAGTTAAACTTGAAGATGTTGCGTTGAGTTCCTTGCGCCAATCACACAAATGCATATATAGTCAAACCTTTCTTCTATATTGGTCTTATCTCATCACTATTCTTTTATTTCAGAACTTATTAGACATTGACTGCTGCAAGAACATTGACACCAAGTGACCTGGTGGCCAAGCACATTGGTCCGATTCGTTGACCAATAGCCCAATGCGTGCTACACATTCTCACATGCCCAATTGAAGGTGAGTAGACATTGGGTGCTGCAAGAACGAGGAGACCTACTGACCTGGTGGTCAAACACATTGGAGCGATTCGACGACCAATAACCCAATGCCTTCTATACTTTCTCACATGCCTAATTGAAGGTGAATTTATTATCACTTCTTCAGTTAACACGTGTTGCTACAACTAGTTGGTATTACCCTCAATTTTTTCCTGAAGTTATTTATTCTAAGTTCTTGCTATTCTTTTTGTTTTATGTTTGAAATATATTAGTCCTTATTCTTGGTGTTGAATTGTTGATTTAGTTTTCTCTTATCACTATTTCAACCTGCTGCTAATAAGGTAGGTCCAGCAAAGACGACTGTTTTCAAGAAAGCAGATGAACCAAGTCAAAACGGAAGAGCTGAACTTAAAGATCTTGAGGTGAGTTTCTTTACATATTTTGTTCGCTTTGTCCTTTATTTCCACCTTACGCCATGCTGCTGATATAAAAACAAATGATTTGGTTTTGGATTGGTTTGTGATGCACTTGAAGGGGTAATTGGCTTATTCTGTTATGTAATTCATGAGACATAAAAAGGTAATGTGAGTTGACCCAATACCTAATTGGTCAAACGGGTAGGCTATATGGTCAAATAGATGTGAAGTGAACCAAAGTGTTTTTCATAAAACTCTTACTCATTATATTTATAGAGTTGGATTGCTATTGAAATAATATTTTTTTATCATTATATGTGAAAAATGTCCTTTGGCTTGGGGGTTGGGGGGTGGTGGGGGGAATATATACAGGAATCAAGTAGTACATATTTACTTCTTACACGGATTGAAAATTTTGGTGTTCTTCTCATTAAACGTAAACTTTTTATGTAGCGTGTACCATGTGCACATGGTCGGTTCTTATTATCTCTGTTTATCAAAATTGTGATCTAACTTGGGTAGTTACGTTTTTTAATCCTTTCATATATACTTTTGTTATAAAATTCCCGATCAAATTGGAGAGGATGTGAATGCTCTAAGTGCATGCTTCTTTCTCCGTTTTCTTCTTTTCTTTGACGGTCGCACGTAACTTTTTCGCTTTTGTTTTTCTTTTGACGATCGCAGGTAACCTTCTTCTTACTCTTCCAATTTTAGTTTTTGTTATCGATTTCTTGGTTACCAATTTACTCACAAACTTTTAAAGAACGAAATGTGAATGCTCTAACTATATGCTTCGTTCTCCGTTTTCTTCTTTTCTTCAACGGTCGCGGGTAACTTTTTCGCTTTTTGTTTTTCTATGTGTTTCCTGTGCTTGGTGTGTTTTTATTAACCAATCATTGTTTTTGTTTATTTTCAGAGCATATTTAGTTTTTTGCCTTCTATAAATGTATTTTCATGATGAATCTTCATTAATAAAATTATTGATTAGGAGCTTAGGTTTAAATCTATGCATATGATGTTCTTTCTGTCCTGTTTACTGTATCTGTTTATTTTGTTATTTTGCTCATGAGCTATTAGGTCTTGCGATTGTCTATGTTTTTCTATTGATCCTACTTCTGAAGATGTATGTCTTGCTTTTCTTGCATCAAGTATCTATTGCTTCTGAGAGATCAAGCATTTATAGGTTAAACTTTTACTCTTGCTTTGTTCTGACTTGTTTCCATGTGATGGCATGTGATCAAGTGGAATGATAGGTCCGTGTAAACATAAAAATTGTCGTTGGTTTAAAGTGATAGCACCTACAGGTTTGCCTTCCAAGTTTTTCAGCTTCTAAAGATGTATTTTTATATTCTGTTGCATCAGGTATCTATAACCTCCGGAAGATCCAGCATTTGCAGGTTAGACCTTTTACACTTTGGTTTGTTGTGCCCTGTTTGTTCATGTGATGACAATATAAAATGGCATGCTCAGTTGAATAATGACACCACCAACTGTTTGATCAAAAGCTAGACCACACTTGGTTTCTCTTAAAACAAGTTTTGGTTCATTTCAATAAATGTATACTTAGGGATCGTTTGGTTCTGAGAATGTGTTGTAATTGAAAACGGAATGGACTCTTGTTAAAATTGATAAGGTGTTTGGCTGGTAAATTTTTTAATGAAATTGGAATGTAAATTTTGAGCATTCCATGGATAAGTGGAAGGAAAGTGAATTTCATTGAATGTGAGAAAGTTTTCTAATTTCAATTCCATAACCAAACAAAATTTTTGATGAAAAATTTTATGATTCCAATTTCGCTTCTAGAGAATTTTATGAACCAAACATGATCCTAAAAAAAAAATGACCAAACTTAGGTTGCTTTGACGTTTTTCGCCTAAAGATTTCTAAGCATAAGTTATGATTTTAGGTCTTCTAATTTTTAGTATTATCTTCACGCATCATGCTTTGCAATTTTTAGTGAATTTCGTGTTGTCCCTCTTAGGTATGTCAATAGGTGAATCGTTGTTTCTTGGTGCGGCTAAACTCTATCCATTAAGGTACGATCATCTCATCGGTAGATAATTATTAATATGTGTTAACAAAGTATCAAAACCTGTTTTGAGCAATAAAACCTAATCAAGATACAACCAACTCCAACAATGCGGTATGAGATCCATGCTTACATCATGCAAGTCAGATTAGGTCTTTTAAGCGGTTATAGATCACAAATTTTAAAATTGATTAACGTTTTTTATTTGGGTTATTTAGGGCAACGAATTTATTTTGGTTGAATTTTAATCAACTAAAAGATTGCATGGATTATTTTGATTGTGCTTGATATGCAAATCTGGCTATGCTTTTTTGTTAAATGGTTGTTTATGATTTGGTTTTGTTAATTTTTGTTTTTATGGTTTTGGCCTATTTGCTGGCTCAAAGTTGTAATATACTAGGGTTTTATTTTACTACGTATTTATTTTGTAAATATTGTAATGTTTGAAGACCCGAAGCCAAAGCTGGTTAGAAGACGAATATGGGAATCAGTGGGACTCAAACAAGACAATTAGATGCACTTAGGTCTATCTTTGTGGTTTTTTGTGTTGTGACCTCGTGACCTAGTTTGATCTTGCTATTTGGTCCTAGCAAGATTAAACAAACCTAGCCATCAGATTTGCATATTCATTTTGTTATTATGCTTGTTTTAATTTTATAATTATTATAACACACCAAACTAATTAAAAAATGTTTTTTTACAATCGAAATGTTATAAGGTCTAAACTTATTTTTACAACTTGTTAAACTCATTTAAAACAAAAGTTTGTTAAAAAAAAGAATAACCGTATAAGTTTTAAGATTTTAAGTTGGTTTAAATTTCAAAACTTAAAACTTTATACTTAATAGTAAAAAACTATTAACTTAATAATAGTTATTCATCTCATGACAAACTTAGTTTTAATAGGGTTTAAAATCAAGTGTTTTGAGAGGTGATGGTTCGTCACAATCTAAATAATGCAAAACGAGTTATGTGTCATAGTTGTCTGGATAGAAAAGTGGGTTTAGGTAATGCTACACGTATCAATTCAATGATGGAAGTTATTGCGGTGGCATATTCGAGAGTTGTGATGTTATCACATTCGATATACATTGTCAGTTTGACTAATCATTTATTTATGTTGTGTATCCTAGTTATCTTTAGTAACCAAACAAGTCATATTCTAATTTCTTATTCGATTTATTAATTGCTTACTTAATAGATAATTCTTGAATCTAGTACCTATTTATTCTTAAGTTCATCCTTGAGAATAAAATGTTAGATAGGACCAATGTTCTCGTAGAGGATTGTAATCTGAGTATTGTTCTCAAGATGACGGATAAGTTATATGTTATAGATAGCCTGTTTTTTCTCCACCCTCCACCCAAGACATTAACCTTAAGAGAAATCCACTTATTCCAACTGAAGACCCAATCATTTGATGGACAGAGTTGTTTGTTTAGGAGGTACTTGATTAATTTGACCATGAAAGACGCATGTACCCCTCCAAACCCAAATAATATTTTATCTAGTTACAATTATTAATTGATCTTATGTGAAATCCAAGAGAAATTAGGGTCATCAAGACTCATTTGATCAGCTATTAAAATGTTGAGTGGTCGGATACGTTACCAACCCTTTTTGGTCGACCTTTTTGCAACCTCTGGCCAAATTGCTTGTGCTTTGGGAAGGTGACATTTTATTTTGGAATGAATAAAGTATAAAACAATAAATTAGAAAAACACAAAAAGAAAAGTAAAATTTAAAAAAGTTCTCTAAAAGACAAAAAATTGTAATTCATAGTCATGGATTTTAGTTAGATTTATAATTTCTTAGTTTGCATAGAAATGTTTATAACTTGGCAACTTGTTTGTTTCTCAATTAATCTACAGTTTGATAGCCCTTGTCTAAGCTAGCTTAACTTAAGCTTGATTAGTTTAATATATGAGGACTCGAACTCGAACTCGATTTGTTGCAAGCTTTGTGTCTAAACTTTGAGCTTCTGGCAAGCTAATCGGAGGAGCTTATGAGCTTATGATTAGGCTGGACGTAGTGGTCATTTTGAGGGCTTTAAACATGATGACGTGGACACAAGTGAGACTCCAAACATCATTAAAAGAAAATTAAAAATGACTTCAAACCTATAGGATCAATTTAAAAAACAAACCATAAAAAATAGTACAAATAACCAATCCATATGAAGTGTAATTACATAATCGCTTAGAAGGCTAGAAGTCAAATCGTATCTTAACCGTTTTAAAGTATCATATATTTATATATAGATCATATTAGGAAAAGATTTGGATCTGAAATGTAATTACAAAATATTCTTTTTCGTTATTTTCATTTGGGGTTTTATTTTTGATCGTACTAGACACGTTCGTTCTTATTATTTTTACTAGTAAATTATTTAAGTAAGAATGAAGTGTCTTTATATTTTTTTTGTTTTATTTTCGTGTTGGATGTGTTTTCATAGACCATCACCGTAATTCCAAAAGAGAGTTAGAAAAAATAGTTACCGAAATTTGGTGATTTGAAAAATATTTATTAAATTTGGTGCTTTTTCTATTTTCTTAAATTTTAATTTATCTACTATGACTTTTTCTTTTTCTTTTTTATTCAATTAACCTATTATAAATTTTCAATTTTTTCCCAACTTAACTCTTTACGGTTTTTTTTTTCATTTTTAACTAACGTATTATAATTCTTTTCTTTTTTTAGCCAAAGCCATGGTAATATTAATAATGATAATAACCATTTAAATGTAATAAATATTAGTGCAGAAGGTTAGATACTTCGATAGAAAATCACATGTATGCAATGTTGAATATATTTAAAAAAAAACATGTAACGTATATTAATAAAAAAATATATATTTTTACTTCTCTACAATTTACTCTTTACATAAATATTTTTTCTTATATTAAACCTTCTAAATGCAAATATGAAACGATTATAATAAAATATTGGTTTCTTTATGTTAAACTGTAAGAAATTGTTTGATATGCAAATGAATTATGAAAGTAAATTTATATTTTTTGTTACACATGACAGTAATTTTTAAGCTGTCAATTTACATTATTCTTTTTAGTTTTTATTATGCCTAATAATCCTTGTAAGACAGTGTTACAAATGTTCAGTGCACAAATAGAATTTGAAAAGATATAAACTCAAGCCTACTGGATTTCTTGAAGTATGCTTTTGTGGATTATTATTCTTCTTATTTCACTTTAAAATTAATGTAGATGAGTGTTAACAGGGTTTGAATAAAATATAAAAGGTAATTTTTTTTGTTACAAGTCGGTTAAGAAAGACAAAATAAACTATAAAGAGTTGGTTTATGAAAAATAAAACAAATTGATAATGCGTTGATTGGATTAAGAAACAAGAAGAAAAAAATTAAAGAAGTTTTGTTGTAGTTAAAAAAACACCATTTGGGTGAATAATTTTCAAATCATCCATTTTAGTAAGTATTTTTCCACCTACACTCTTTTAAGAAAAAAAAACTCGTTTTGATGGTTAATTATCGGATGTTTAACTAATACAAGTTTGAAGCTATATTATCGGTCACAACCTACTAAAATGGAACTACTAATAAATACATTACTCTAGGTATCGTTTATGTTCATTTATTCTTTTTATATATATTTTATGAAAACATTTTTAAATAACTTAAAACACATATTGCTTGTGCTTTGCGAAGGTGACATTTTATTTTGGAATGAATAATGTATAAAAAATTAAATTAAAAAAACACAGAAAGAAAAGTACTCTAAAAGACAAAAAATTGTAATTCATCATCATGGATTTTAATAAGATTTATAATTTCTTAGTTTGCATAGATATGTTTATAACTTGCAACTTGTTTGTTTCTCAATTAATCTACAGTTTGATAGCCTTTGTCTAAGTCAGCTTAACTTAAGCTTGATTAGTTTAATATATGAGGACTCGAACTTGAACTCGAACTCGATTTGTTGCAAGCTTTGTGTCTAAACTTTGAGCTTCTGGCAAGCTAATCGGAGGAGCTTACGAGCTTATGATTAGGCTGGACGTAGTGGTCATTTTGAGGGCTTCAAACATGATGACGTGGACACAAGTGAGACTCCAAACATCATTACAAGAAAATTAAAAATAACTTCAAACCTACAGGATTTCAAACCCTTAAATGGCGTCAAACATAACTTTTCCTATATTAGTATATCAATACGGGCTTCAAACATGAGTTAACCACTGCATTTGATTTAAAAGAGATTTTAATAAAATGGGTTTTGTCAATATGACATATAGGTGACATTTTAACTAAACAAGCACTACACATGTTATTAATTGATTCGTAAATTTATTTTTTTCATAGACTTGACTAATTTTGAGACAATTTGTGTTCAAAATATGATCATAAGTTTGTTAATACCATTATATAATTAGGTTAATTAATTAATGCCTTAGTTGAAATAACTATTTTAGTTTTTTAAAAATAATAATATTATAGCAATAACTATATGTTAGTTGAAATAAATATTTAACGTTTGCGTATCTTATGTTATGATGATCTGATTTATTTCCAAATATTTGACACACACCGATCCCTGGGGAATCGCGACAATCAGATTACTATACATAGCTTTTTCCCCAAGCTACTAAAACATACCCCCAAATCTCCTCTTCATTTGTTCTTCCTCACTCGCACACACACATACAACAGAAGCTACAGATGATTTAATCGTCTTCTGTAAGTGTACAGATCGCCATCAGATTAAAGTCGTTGAAGTTGCCATGGGCGGATGACGATGCGACTCCACACATAGGTTAGCCATTTTCGTTGTTTTCAAGCTTCTTTTGTTGTTTATGAAACAATATCGTTTGGATTCAAGTCCTTTAGCCTCTAATTTTGGTTTTTTGTTGATTTTTTCTGAGGTTTGATGAAGAACACGGCTGCGGGTTCGACTTAGGGTTTGTCTCTTAAGAAATTGCCGCCCTCTGCGACTCCATACTGAAATTATGTCAGCTATTTTGGTTTTTATCAGGTTTCTTTTTGTTGTTTACGAGACAATGTCGTTTGGATTCAAGTCATTTACCGCTCTTGCAGGTGCTCTCTGTCTATCCGGCCATCTGTTTGTATTTTTGTCTATTAATGTCTTGTTTGTGTCTATCTTTGCGCAGGAAACCGAGAAGATGATGGCTAGCGTACAGATTCATTGACTATATCAAAGAAGGACTAGTATGATTTCCTTGATCATTAATGTATGAAGAAGGGCAAGTTTTAACCCTGAAAACAGATCCATTTGGGTTGGGTTGTAAAAGAGTCAAACAAGTCACACTCTAAAAAGGATAGTGGAAAAGTAAATGGGTCTAATGGTTTAGAAGTCACTCAATAAATTTCAAATTTTACCACCTATGAAAAACATTGATTTTTTGATAAACTGTTACAGGGTACGAGCTAGGCATGATTTGTTTGATAATTTGGAGGATGAAGGGGTCTTGCTCCTCTTGTTTTTGTGGATCGTTAGAGGCTATTTTCTTTGTTAGCTAGGATTCATTTTCTGAAAACACACTAATCGTTATAAATTGAGAACGTGAGTTGGAGGTGAAGATATGATCATTGGAAAACACCACCTACTGCTCAAGATGATGCTCAGGGTCAAGCCGCGCGTTACACTTGCAGTGATTAAAGCATTAGCTTATGTCATGGTAAAACGGGAATAGTTGATCAGGTACGCCGGTCTTCTTTCTGGTCAACCCTAACCGTCTAGAACTATTTTGATGTTTATTGACTCACCCATTTCACCACTTACAGGTACTGCTGACCACGAATGCTGACGGGTTACGGTTTTTGAAAGTAAAGGCGACATTCGTAACAATACCCCAAACCGGAGGCATGGTCAAAGGTAACTGTGGGTATGACTTACACACAAGAACACATGTCGATGACCTTTGAAGGTGAAGATGCTATTTTCGGACATAGAAATATTCAAGACCAATAGATTATTAGATGCTATTGTCTTTCTTAGCTAAGCATTCGTACGTTTTCCTAAAAACACGCTAATTGTTAAAATCTAGGGAATACGAGTTGGAGGTATTGGAAAAACAGCACCTATCGCTCAAGATGATGCTCAAGGTCAAGCCTCACGTTACGCTTGTGGTGATCACAGCCCAGGCTTACGTCACAGTGAAAATAGAATGGTTGATCAGGTATGCAAACCGTCTTCTTTCCGGGTCAATCCTGTTTGACCCGAACTGTTTTGATCCGTTTCTTGACTCGTCCATTTTTCAACGTATAGGTACTGCTGACTTCAAATGCTGATAGGTTATGTTTTGGAGTAAGGGTGAGGTCCGTAAGAAAACCCAAGTCAGAGATAAGGTTAGTTGTAGGCACAATCTAGGGGAAACCGTGGGTATGACACTATGACTTACACACGAGAAGATATGTTTATTTATTTGACATGCTTGAAGTTATTTATATCTATAAGCCTGCTAGGAGACATTAGGTACTTTATACCCATAATCTCAACGCTTTGTGATTACTGTTTAAGACTGCAGTGACTTAACTCTAGTTTCTAAATCTTCAAAATTGTGTTTTTTAACTTGTCTTGAAGTTAGCTGAAGTGAACTAATTTAGTTCTATTAGTTTTGTGACAACCTTGAAGTTATTTAGTTCTATAAGCTTTCTAGGACACAGTAGGTGCTTTGTACCCACAAGCTCAACTCTCTGTGGTTACTGTTAAGACTGTATTTAGTTTCATGATGACTGGTGTGTTAACCGTGTTTTGTACATTTAAATAGGAAATTGGCGAAACCAAGACAATTGCGGAACTCATGATGAAACTATTGTTTATTTTGCACAATCAAATTTTTTACAGGTGCTCTCAGTCGATTTATCTGTCCGTATTGTTTTATAAAGCATTTTTGTTAATGTTTTTTTTTGCTCGTTAATAAATTATATATGCATGTCTTGTTCAAAGGCAAGACAAAGAAGAAGGGGACACTTCTGAACAACGATTATGGCCATCCCCGAAAGAGCCAATACTATGGTAAGTTTCATTATATTTTTCTAATCTACAAATGTTCTAGAACAACAGAGTACAATCTCAATATGTAACCCATTTCTGTGTAAAGCGGTCGTTTTGGATAGTTTTTTGGTGGCTGTATTTTCAACATTTTTAGCTTTAAAGAAACTGGTCAAAGGTTGCCCTCATGTGTTTACAATTTTTTGTTGCTTTTTATATTTGCAGTGTGTAGAAATTAGGAAGACAATCAATCTGATATTGGAAATTCAAGAAAACACTATTACAAGTGGCCTTAAATACACTCTTGCTACTGGGAATTGGGGCAAGCGAATGCAGCTAGAACAATGGCTGGTGTTTCACATGCGGTTTTATTGTCCTTTTTTCCTTTTTGTTACATTAATGCCTTTCTAGGATATGATGGTTGTTTAAATTTCTGATCTTATATGCTTCATGAAAACAGAAGGTTACATCGTTTGACATACACGTCTACTTTGTCACATTGAAGAAGACTGAACTCCCATATAGGGCATGAAGGTAAATTTATTATTTTTAATAATTGTGCTGGATTTTTATGATTTGGGATATCATAGATTACGGTATAATATCTTTTCTTGCTTTATATTTAGCTTCATGTAGCTGGTTTTTTATACGTTTAAGCAGGAAATTGGTAAAACCAAGACAGTTGCAGAACACATGATGGAAAATGATGAGTCCTGCAGTAATCCTGAAGGATAGGTGAGTAAAGATCTTGATGATGGAAAGAAAATAGATATACCAGGTCAAAGCAAAAAAGTTGAACATGATGATGGCAGGGTAAGCTCCTTTCATCAAATCTGCACTGATTTCGATCTTATTTGGCTTTTATTACAGGTCCCTAGGCTGATTAAGAACCTTTTATTAATGGTTACATAATTCATAACTGTTGGATCATCTGCTGACCCATTTCTGGAATTTTTGAAAGAATTTGGTTCGATGTAACATCGTTAAGAGTAACACCCATATAATTGAATTTAAAAATAAGAATATTAGGAGAACTTGAGAACTCGGTTTGATGTTACATTATTCATAACACGTTGGGTTTGCTTGTAGGAGCGCATTGAAAGAATAATAATCTCAACTTAAATCATGTTGAATTTTGAAAATGGTGTGTGTTTGTGAGTACTAAGGGAGAAGTTACAATACAAGTGATAAAGCCAAAGGCTCACTCACAGAACTGAAGGGAAACACCAACGGTTTGGGCTTATGTGGTCAAATAAATGACTCTAGAGGCCGGCTGGTCCATGTGGGCTTGAACCATGAGTCCAATCGTTGTTAACCTTATCATACCATGTTTTTGACAGACCGCCCATTCTACCACTTACACGTACGGCTGACTACAAATGCTGTCTGGTTACGATTTTTGCAAGTAAATTTGAGATTTGTAAGAATAACCCAAATCGGAAATAAGTTTACATGAAGGTAAATTTATTATTTTTAATAATGCTGGATTTTTTTATGATTTGGGGTATAATGGATTGCTGTATATTTTCTTTTCTTGCTTTACATAGAGCTTCATATAGCTGGTTTTTAATCGTGTTTTTATATGTTTAGACAGGCAAATGGCAGAACCAAGATAGTACGTTTGCAATCTCATAATGGAAAATGACATGCCCTGCATTAAGCCCTCACCTCAAGGACAGGTGAGTATAAGATCTTATACATTGCTAACATAGATATTTTTATAACAATATTATTGAAATACACACATTATCTCCTATTATGTTACTTGGTCTCTCCTAACTTTTGCATTGAAATACATACATCAAATTACACAACGATGATAGTATTTTAACCTGCTGCTAATACTGTAGGCCCTGCAAAGATGGTTGTGTTAATAAAGAAGATGAACCCGTTAAACCAAAAAAAGTGAAACTTGAAGATGTTGAGTTGAGTTCGTTGCTCCAATCGCACACATACATGCATATATAATCAAACGTTTCTTCTATATATTTTTTATCTCATCACTATTCTTTTGTTTCAGAACTTGTTAGACAATGACTTCTGCAAGAACATTGACACCAAGTGACCCGATGGCCAAACACGTTGGGCCTATTCGTCGACCAATAGCCCAATGCGTGCTACACATTCCCACATGCCCAATTGAAGGTGAGTAGACATTGGCTGCTGCAAGAACGGGGTTCTTAATTATGTTTTCATGTTTTTATTCTCGTGTGATTTGTTTGGTTTAGGTTATTGGACAAAAACAAGATATTTTGATGTCAGCTTCAACCCTTTATATTGTTAATGTAAAGAGGTTTTACATCATCTTCTAAATATTACAATAAACTCATTATGTGTGTAGCATCATTGATTTGAGATTATTGTTTTGAAACCCGCATTATTTTGCCAATATTTGTAGACATGTTTATTGTTTCATGTTTAGGGTTCTGGCCCGTTCCTCAAGTTTTCTTTATTTGTTTATGTAAGTTCCTTGCGTAATTGAATCTAACTTTCATAGGGTATACTTTGTACTTTTATAGTTCAATACTAGTGTAAATTGTTAAAAGCCCTTGGAGTGTTTAGCTTATGTTTCTTTGTTTTATTCATGTTTGAGTTTGTTTTACATTCCTAGTATTGTTCTATTTGAATTTGTTTTACATTCCTAGTATTGTTCTATTTGAATTTGTTTGTTCTTTAGTACTTGGTGATTCAACAAGAACACATAAAGCTTCTTTTGTGGATGGAAGCATCATATGGCTGTTATATTTCATGATTCAAAGCTTCTCAAGTTTGATTATGTGGCCACTTGTATGATTAAAAATTGCTTACATGGTAATATTCATACTTTGAGGTGAAAACGAAGAATGGATGGTCTTTGTTTTGTTTTTTTTTTGAATGTTCTATGAATATTTTTGTTTCTAGAATATTGAGATGGAAATCAAACGCTAACTTAGAATGCTTGTTTGAAAGTGGCTTATGGTTCCGCTTATGGGTTGGCGTATTTACACCATGATTCCAGTCCTGACATTCTTCACGCAGGTGTAAATATTCTTCAGCTCACGGGTTGGCGTATTTACACCATGATTGCAGTCCCTAACATTGTTCACGCAGGTGTAGATGAAAATATATTTTTCATGATGAAAATATGAGCCTTGTGACTTATGTTAGTTTTGTTATTTTTTTTCGTAGGTGAGGAAGCTTATGTGACCATTGTTGTTGCTTGGTGCTTGCTTACAAATGGGGATTTTTCATACCTGACAAATGAGGTTGGTAGCACTCACCATGATTTTCCCTTAAAACTTAATCAGTGGCACGATAATGTTCAATGGGAGTTTATTAATAATCACATGATTTGAATATTTGGATTAGTCAATTTCATGCTTGAATTTTAAGTCTTATTTGAATCCGGGTTCAACAAAAGTTGAATTGCGGAACCTCGCATCATTGTAGGAGGCTTGAAGTGTTGAAGCTAAATGTTCATTGCTCTTTCTTGAAGCCTTGAAGAGACAAGGTAAACGACCTAATCTGAAACTTGTGCTCTAATTATTATTTGCTAAATATTTGCTTAATTTCTGCCCTAGTTCTTGATTTTCCCTATTTGTTGCTTAGGTGATGAGTATGATCCTGGAACAACTTTAGCCCGTGAGTAACAAACTAGAATTTGATGGAATCCCATTGTTTGGAACCAGTGATGAGTTCTAGAGGTGAGGGGTGTGAATGGTGATGATCCACGGTAGCGTTGATGGTTATTTAGGGTGATGACAGTGATGGATGATGCTGGTGTTCAAGAAAGTGGAGGAGCCGATAGAGAGATTAGTGTGTGAATGATGGTTTTAAGGTTAATCGGGTCTTAATGACCATTAGAGGTGTGTTAGGGACCTATTAGTTGTAGGTTAACTCTTAAAAGTTATGTATTAAGTTTAGTTAGGTTCATGATTTGATATGATTAAAATTTTAAGCTGTAACAAGTTAAATATATTAGACATAGCAAGTATGACTAATGTTGGATTATTTGAGATGTTTTAGAGTTTTAAGTATTAAGTTAGTTTACTCAAGTCTTGGTTAGTTTGTTCAATTATGTTTGAACTAATAAATTTGGGTGTGGCGCTAATGATACAAGTCGACCATATTTTGTGGTGTAACGAGTGGGTGTCAAATTTGAGTATAGCTGGGTTATCTAGGTTTTTATAATTTTTATTACATATGTATATTTTAGTTTAAGGCTTTTTTAACATGATATGAGACTTAAGTTTAGGAATGATCATCATTATCCTTTCAAGTAGGTATAGCATAACATAGTTTAAAGAATAGCATCCTTTCAAGCTGGTTCCTAACATGCTTATAGAATTTGACATAAAATAACTCATATGCATACTTGTGATCTTTTAAAAAATCACATAAATTCATAGAATTTTTTATTCTAAATATATATTTCTAACCACTAAGTTTTTATTTAATATCAAGTGAATCATAATACTGCAGAGTCACTTATCTAGTTGTGTGCACTTGCCCCGTCGTTCTGTATCATCTGCCTAGGCTTGTTTCTTTTATCATTTCTTCAACTAACATGTGTTGCTACAACTATTTAGTATTATTCCCAACTTAATTTTTTTTTTAAATTTATCTATTCTAATGTGTTGTTAGTAGTGGGAAGGACGACAACAAGCGTGCTTAGCGGGAGAGATCATATACGGGCAACGTGAGTTTCACCAATATTCTGTCTTATTTTTTTTTTCTTTGAGCTTTGAAGTATATTAATCCCAACTCTTGGTGTTGATGTTAGTTTTCTCTCATAGTATTTTAACCTGCTGCTAATACTGCAGGCTCTGCAAAGATGGTTGGGTTAAGAAAGAAGATGAACTAGTTAAACCAAAAAAAGTCAAACTTGAAGATGTTGGCTTGAGTTCCTTGCGCCAATCACACACATACATGCATATATAATCAACCCTTTCTTTTATATTTTTCTTGTCTCATCACTATTCTTTTGTTTCAGAACTTGTTAGACATTGACTGCTGCAAGAATATTGACACCAAGTGACCTGGTGGTCAAACACGTTGGGCCGATTCTTCGACCAATTGCCGAATGCGTGCTACACATTCCCACATGCCCAGTTGAAGGTGAGTAGACATTGGCTGCTGCAAGAACGGGGACGCCAACTGACCTGGCGGTCAAACACCCTAGGGCGATTGTACGACCAATAACCCGATACCTGCTGCACATTCTCACATGCCTAATTGAAGGTGAATTTATTACCATTTCTTCAATTAACACGTGCTGCTACAACTTTATAGTATTACCCTCATCTTAATTTTTTTCCTGGAGTTAGTTATTTATTCTAAGGTGTTGCTAGTGGTGGGAAGGACATCAGCAATCATGCTTAGCAGGAAGAATACTAAACCTGTTGCTGTGAGTATCACCATGATTGCTTAGCAGGAAGAATCCTAAACCTGCTACTGTGAGTATCACCAATATTCTGTTGCATTCTTTTTGTTTTATGTTTGAAATATATTAGTCCCTATTCTTGGTGTTGAATTGTTGATATAGTTTTCTCTTGTCACTATTAAAACTGCTTCTAATAAGGCAGGTCGAGCAAAGACGGCTGTTGTCAAGAAATATGAACCAAGTCAAACCGGAAGAGCTGAACTTAAAGATCTTGAGGTGAGTTTCTTGCACCTCACACACACGTACTCACATTTATATATAGATATTTCTTCTATATTAGTTTTCTCTCATGAATATTCTGTTTTTGTTTGACATTGGCTGCTGCAAGAATGTTGTCACCAATTAACTAGGTGGCCAAGCACATTTAGGAGATTGAATGAAAAATAATCCATTACACATTTACACATGCCCAATTGAAAATGATTTTAAAATATTGGGTTTCACTAAAAAAACTGAATTGTTTAGAAAATGTGCAATTTTTATGAAACCATTTAAATATTAAAATACTTTTTCCCATGTAAAATGATTTTTTTTTGGGTTTTTTTTTGGGGGGGGGGGGGGGTGGTTATGCTTTAAAAGTACAATATTGAGTAACGTTTGATCACTTTGTCATGTGTTCTGTTGAAGTTAGTTTTTAATCTTTTTTTTCATTTGATATAAAAATGAAATTTGAGTTGACCCAATGGCCTCTACACATACTCCTTATGCCGAATTGAAGGTGTGTTTTTATCCTTGTAAAAAAATGTTGCTTTTTATCAAAATACTTAGCACTTGTCCGAACCTTTGTGTCCAAACAATATATTGCTTCACTAATATACCATTTTTATGCTTATAAAATGATTTGAGGGGGGGAGGATGATCTAAAAGTACAATATTGACTAACTTAATCACTTTGTCGTGTCTTCTTTTTAAGTTAATTTTTTAACTTTTTTTCATTTGATATAAAAATGTAACCTGAGTTGACCCAATGGCCTCTATACGTTCTCCTTATGCCTAATTGAAGTTGGGTTTTTATCCTTGTGAAAATTTGTTGTTTTTTTATCAAAATACTTGGCACTTGTCAGAACCTTTGTGTCCAAACAATATATTGTAATATACCATTTTTATGCCTATAAAATGATTTTGAAGGTTTTTTTTTATTTATCTAAAAGGACGATCCCGGGTAAGCTAAACAAACAGCTTAAAAGATAGCTTTCTATATATCTAATAGGTCAAACGGGTAATCTTTATAAATATCTTAAAAGATTACGGGGTGGGTGGTTAAACGGATGTGAATGGAACAAAAGTGTTTTTCATAAAACCTCCTACTCCTTTAATTTAAAAAGATGGATTGGTATTAAAATAATATATTTTTCGTCATATATATCTATAAATTGTCCCTTGGAATGGGTCAAAATAAAAAAGGATTCAAGTGGTCCATGTGTCAATAAACATTATAATTACTTATGATGTTATAGGTTATTGAATTAATATATTTTCCATGATATATATTTGTAAAATTTGTATGCTTTGTTTATGGAGGCCTTTTCAATGCTTGAGAGGTTTATAAGATTATTGTATGCTTTATTAAGGTAGTGCTTGAAAGTCAACACTTATTGTGAGGCCTTTGGAGAAGCCATTAGAGAAACTTGATGATTTTAGACCAAAAATGCTCTCTGGTGTTTCTAGAGGTGATGTGTCAATCGTGTCACACTCGGGTTTCAGAATTCTTAGTTTTTAATTTTTGCTTAAGAGTCCCTTATCTAGTTGTGAGCACTTGTCCAATTGTGAGTATCATCTGCCCAGGTTTGTTTCTTTTATCATTTCTTCAATTAACACGTGTTGCTACAACTATTTCATATTATTCTCAACTTTATTATCTTCTGAATTTGTCTGCTCTAATGTGTTAATAATAGCGGGAAGGACTACAGCAAGCATGTGATCAACCATTCTTGATCAGGTTATGTACTCTTTCTCTTCTATCTATTTCATTAGTATTAATGATTTGTGTTTTGCATTTGGTGTGTTTTATGTTCATTTTGTTATGTAGGATCTGCTTAGGGTTAAATCCATGCATATTAGACTTTTGTTTCTTGATCTATGTCTTGTGTTGGTAATGATTTTGATGGTTATGCATGATTGAAGTTAATTGTAATGATGTCCCTTGAATTAGAGTTAAAACTATATGGGAAATGATAGGAAGTTGACATGTTAATACTTTTACATGGATTGGATCTTTAGGGAGAAAAATGCAAAATAGTTTTGATGTGTTGGTAGGCTCAACCCAAAGAAAGAACCATATTGTCCTTCGTGTAAATTAACTAATATATGGATATGTGTTTAGCTTCCCATCTTAATATACATGGTTAAGAAACCGATACCTGACCAAAATAGGTTGTGAGTCGGCATTCCCTTTCACACACACCATGCTTTTTCTTGTTTTGCACTCAATTTAAAAATGAAAGCAGTGAAAATATAATCCTTATGCTGGTATTAAGCATGAATGGATATATATAAAAATGAAAAAAAATCACTGCGGTTATTGAGGATCAGAAAATCAAAATAGGGCGTTTAAGACCCGAAAATCATCAATATGATCCTCATAACCTTAAGGTACCTTAAATACTCACTTTTTCATTATGCTATGCTGGTATTAAGCATGAATAAATGAATATAAAAAAAAAAAAAAATCATTGACGTTATTGAGGATCAGAAAATCAAAATAGGGCGTTTAAGACCCGAAAATCATCAATATGATCCTCATAACCTTAAGGTACCTTAAATACGCACTGTGTCATTATGCTATGCTGGTATTAAGCATGAATAGATGAATATAAAAAAGAAAACAAAATCATTTTACGTTATTGAGGATCAGAAAATCAAAATAGGGCGTTTAAGACCCGAAAATCATCAATATGATCCTCATAACCTTAAGGTGCCTTAATCACTCACTGTGTCATTATTGGAGGTGCATGACCACGTCATGTTGTGGTTTGGTGAATCCCAAAAAAGACCGAAGGTCGGGTAGGTTTTACCATGTATGTTAAGTGTGGGGACAATTAAACCATCATGGTAAATATAAATTAGAATCACGAGCACAAGGCATTAGTTGGGACTGAAAGGGGTATGGGTTTAAAAAGGACAATATACCGACAATCAAGGTTAGAGCTTTAGTACTTTTCCTTAGTGAAACGAGGTGTGAGAAAGGTTAACACGTTAATTATGATCCCGTTACATTCTTTTTCGGGATGAAAAAGTATCAAGTTGGGGAATGTTATCGTGTGGGATTTAATGCATTTTTAAGGCATATATATTGATGGATAAGAAGTATTTTAAAGCTCATGTGCACAAGAAAGAACCTGTAAAAGTTATGCATGAAGTATTGGATTTGATTTGGACAAGAAAGATATGGTGTGATTTTCTGATATTTGATATTTCATAGTAGATTTGATTTGGACAAGAAAGATATGGTGTGATTTTCTGATATTTGAAATTTCTTTTATCAATTAAAGTAATTATTCTATTGTTATCTAGTTTCATTGTTTTATTTTAATTTCGTCTTTTAGGGTTGCTGATTTGTTGCATTACCAATTTCTCATTCGCTCATTCTTGCCAAACTAAGGTGATAGATAATATTCATTGGTGGCTTGTAGGCACACATACACATAATGTTCTGGACAATGGAAGACTGTAAATGCAATAAGATTCTCACTCGAAGACACTTAAAGCTATATATTTTGTATCTTGTGGTGGTCTTGATAACTTGCCTCGTTAGGATATTAGTGGAAAGATCAAAGGATTGAGGAGTTCAGATTGGAAGGTGATAATGGTTTGTTAACAATTTATTAAAGAACAAACCATGAAATTATTCTTGACATTGTTTTCTGTTATGGTCTGATGTTTTTTGGAATCAATTGAAGCAGTTTATAGAATCGTGAAAGAAGCTAATAAGTGTATTCATCCTACTAATCGGTAACAATTTGCATTTACGAGTTTAATCGTTTTGTTGTCTGTTTGAAAAAACAAAGCTGTTTCGTACAGAACATATACACCAGAGAACACCTAACTTGTCTATTACATTTTGAGAGTTGAGTTTTTAGCAAGTCCTTTCGGGGCTTTGGTATTATGAGGCCTTTGGAGAACTGATTAGGGATACTTGATGACTCTAGGCCAAAAATGCTCTCTGGTGTTATAGGAGGTGGTGTGCCAAGCGTGTCAGGCTCCAGTTTTAGAATTTTTAGTTTCTGATCTTTACTGCAGAAACACTTATCTAGTTGTGTGCACTTGCCCGTCGTTCTGTATCATCTACCCAGGCTTGTTTCTTTTATCATTTCTTCAAATAACATGTGTTGATGCAACTATTTAGTATTATTCCCAACTTAATTTTTTTTAATTTATCTATTCTAATGTGTTGCTAGTAGTGGGAAGGACGACAACTAGCATGCTTAGCGGGAAAGATCATACACGGGCTACGTGAGTTTCACCAATATTCTGTCTTATTTTTTTTTCTTTGAGCTTTGAAGTATATTAATCCCAACTCTTGGTGTTGATGTTAGTTTTCTCTCATAGTATTTTAACCTGCTGCCATTACTGTTGGCCCTGCAAAGATGGTTGGGTTAAGAAAGAAGATGAACCAGTTAAACCAAAAAAAGTTAAACTTGAAGATGTTGAGTTGAGTTCCTTGCGCCAATCACACACATACATGCATATATAATCAACCCTTTCTTCTATATTTTCTTGTCTCATCACTATTCTTTTGTTTCAGAACTTGTTAGACATTGACTGCTGCGAGAACATTGACACCAAGTGACCTGGTGGCCAAACACGTTGGGCCGATTCGTCGACCAATAGCCCAATGCGAGCTACACATTCCCACATGCCCAGTTGAAGGTGAGTAGACATTGGCTGCTGCAAGAACGGGGACGCCAACTGACCTGGCGGTCAAACACCCTAGGGCGATTCTACGACCAATAACCCAATACCTGCTACACATTCTTACATGCCCAATTGAAGGTGAATTTATTATCATTTCTTCAATTAACACGTGTTGCTACAACTTTAAAATATTTCCCTCAACTTAATTTTTTTCCTGGAGTTAGTTATTTATTCTAAGGTGTTGCTAGTGGTGGGAAGGACATCAGCAATCATGCTTAGCAGGATGAATCCTAAACCTGCTACTGTGAGTATCACCATGATTGCTTAGCAGGAAGAATCCTAAACTTGCTACAGTGAGCATCACCAATATTCTGTCTCATTCTTTTTGTTTTATGTTTGAAATATATTAGTCCTTATTCTTGGTGTTGAATTGTTGATTTAGTTTTCTCTTATCACTATTTCAACCTGCTACTAATAAGGTAGGTCCAGCAAAGACGACTGTTTTCAAGAAAGCAGATGAACCAAGTCAAAACGGAAGAGCTGAACTTAAAGATCTTGAGGTGAGTTTCTTTACATTTTTTGTTCTCTTTGTCCTTTCTTTCCACCTTATGCCATGCTGCTGATATTAAAAATAAATGATTTGGTTTTGAATTGGTTTTATTACATTATGATTGGTTTGTGATGCACTTGAAGGGGTAATTGGCTTATTCTGTTATGTAATTCATGGGACATAAAAAAGGTAATGTGAGTTGACCCAATACCTAATAGGTCAAAAGGGTAGGCTATATGGTCAAACAGATGTGAAGTGAACAAAAGTGTTTTTCACAAAGTGTTTTTCATAAAACCTCTTATTCGTTATATTTATAGAGTTGGATTGCTATTGAAATAATATTTTTTTTGGCTTTGGGTTGGGGGGGGGGGGTATATAAACAGGAATCAAGTAGTACATGAGTCAACAAACATTGACTATAGTGTGCTTTTTATTTGTGTGTTGTTGGCTTGAAAGTGATTACAACATGCATTCTTCCTACTTCTAAGATGTATGTCTTGCTTTTCTAGTTGTGTGCACTTGCCAGTTGCCACATCGTCTGTATCATCTGCCCAGGTTTGTTTCTTTTATCATTTCTTCAACTAACATATGTTGCTACAACTATTTAGTATTATTTTCAACTTAATTTTTTTTTTAAATTTAACTATTCTAATGTGTTGCTAGTAGTGGGGAGGATGACAACTTGCATGCTTAGCGGGAGAGATCATATACGGGCTACGTGAGTTTCACCAATATTCTGTCTTATTTTTTTTCTTTGATCTTTGAAGTATATTAATCCCAACTCTTGGTGTTGGTGTTAGTTTTCTCTCATAGTATTTTAACCTGCAGCTAATACTGTAGGCCCTGCAAAGATGGTGGTTGTTAAGAAAGAAGATGAACCAGTTAAACCAAAAAAAGTTAAACTTGAAGATGTTGCGTTGAGTTCCTTGCGCCAATCACACAAATGCATATATAGTCAAACCTTTCTTCTATATTGGTCTTATCTCATCACTATTCTTTTATTTCAGAACTTATTAGACATTGACTGCTGCAAGAACATTGACACCAAGTGACCTGGTGGCCAAGCACATTGGTCCGATTCGTTGACCAATAGCCCAATGCGTGCTACACATTCTCACATGCCCAATTGAAGGTGAGTAGACATTGGGTGCTGCAAGAACGAGGAGACCTACTGACCTGGTGGTCAAACACATTGGAGCGATTCGACGACCAATAACCCAATGCCTTCTATACTTTCTCACATGCCTAATTGAAGGTGAATTTATTATCACTTCTTCAGTTAACACGTGTTGCTACAACTAGTTGGTATTACCCTCAATTTTTTTCCTGAAGTTATTTATTCTAAGTTCTTGCTATTCTTTTTGTTTTATGTTTGAAATATATTAGTCCTTATTCTTGGTGTTGAATTGTTGATTTAGTTTTCTCTTATCACTATTTCAACCTGCTGCTAATAAGGTAGGTCCAGCAAAGACGACTGTTTTCAAGAAAGCAGATGAACCAAGTCAAAACGGAAGAGCTGAACTTAAAGATCTTGAGGTGAGTTTCTTTACATATTTTGTTCGCTTTGTCCTTTATTTCCACCTTACGCCATGCTGCTGATATAAAAAACAAATGATTTGGTTTTGGATTGGTTTGTGATGCACTTGAAGGGGTAATTGGCTTATTCTGTTATGTAATTCATGAGACATAAAAAAGGTAATGTGAGTTGACCCAATACCTAATTGGTCAAACGGGTAGGCTATATGGTCAAATAGATGTGAAGTGAACCAAAGTGTTTTTCATAAAAACTCTTACTCATTATATTTATAGAGTTGGATTGCTATTGAAATAATATTTTTTTATCATTATATGTGAAAAATGTCCTTTGGCTTGGGGGTTGGGGGGTGGTGGGGGGAATATATACAGGAATCAAGTAGTACATATTTACTTCTTACACGGATTGAAAATTTTGGTGTTCTTCTCATTAAACGTAAACTTTTTATGTAGCGTGTACCATGTGCACATGGTCGGTTCTTATTATCTCTGTTTATCAAAATTGTGATCTAACTTGGGTAGTTACGTTTTTTAATCCTTTCATATATACTTTTGTTATAAAATTCCCGATCAAATTGGAGAGGATGTGAATGCTCTAAGTGCATGCTTCTTTCTCCGTTTTCTTCTTTTCTTTGACGGTCGCACGTAACTTTTTCGCTTTTGTTTTTCTTTTGACGATCGCAGGTAACCTTCTTCTTACTCTTCCAATTTTAGTTTTTGTTATCGATTTCTTGGTTACCAATTTACTCACAAACTTTTAAAGAACGAAATGTGAATGCTCTAACTATATGCTTCGTTCTCCGTTTTCTTCTTTTCTTCAACGGTCGCGGGTAACTTTTTCGCTTTTTGTTTTTCTATGTGTTTCCTGTGCTTGGTGTGTTTTTATTAACCAATCATTGTTTTTGTTTATTTTCAGAGCATATTTAGTTTTTTGCCTTCTATAAATGTATTTTCATGATGAATCTTCATTAATAAAATTATTGATTAGGAGCTTAGGTTTAAATCTATGCATATGATGTTCTTTCTGTCCTGTTTACTGTATCTGTTTATTTTGTTATTTTGCTCATGAGCTATTAGGTCTTGCGATTGTCTATGTTTTTCTATTGATCCTACTTCTGAAGATGTATGTCTTGCTTTTCTTGCATCAAGTATCTATTGCTTCTGAGAGATCAAGCATTTATAGGTTAAACTTTTACTCTTGCTTTGTTCTGACTTGTTTCCATGTGATGGCATGTGATCAAGTGGAATGATAGGTCCGTGTAAACATAAAAATTGTCGTTGGTTTAAAGTGATAGCACCTACAGGTTTGCCTTCCAAGTTTTTCAGCTTCTAAAGATGTATTTTTATATTCTGTTGCATCAGGTATCTATAACCTCCGGAAGATCCAGCATTTGCAGGTTAGACCTTTTACACTTTGGTTTGTTGTGCCCTGTTTGTTCATGTGATGACAATATAAAATGGCATGCTCAGTTGAATAATGACACCACCAACTGTTTGATCAAAAGCTAGACCACACTTGGTTTCTCTTAAAACAAGTTTTGGTTCATTTCAATAAATGTATACTTAGGGATCGTTTGGTTCTGAGAATGTGTTGTAATTGAAAACGGAATGGACTCTTGTTAAAATTGATAAGGTGTTTGGCTGGTAAATTTTTTAATGAAATTGGAATGTAAATTTTGAGCATTCCATGGATAAGTGGAAGGAAAGTGAATTTCATTGAATGTGAGAGTTTTCTAATTTCAATTCCATAACCAAACAAAATTTTTGATGAAAAATTTTATGATTCCAATTTCGCTTCTAGAGAATTTTATGAACCAAACATGATCCTAAAAAAAAAATGACCAAACTTAGGTTGCTTTGACGTTTTTCGCCTAAAGATTTCTAAGCATAAGTTATGATTTTAGGTCTTCTAATTTTTAGTATTATCTTCACGCATCATGCTTTGCAATTTTTAGTGAATTTCGTGTTGTCCCTCTTAGGTATGTCAATAGGTGAATCGTTGTTTCTTGGTGCGGCTAAACTCTATCCATTAAGGTACGATCATCTCATCGGTAGATAATTATTAATATGTGTTAACAAAGTATCAAAACCTGTTTTGAGCAATAAAACCTAATCAAGATACAACCAACTCCAACAATGCGGTATGAGATCCATGCTTACATCATGCAAGTCAGATTAGGTCTTTTAAGCGGTTATAGATCACAAATTTTAAAATTGATTAACGTTTTTTATTTGGGTTATTTAGGGCAACGAATTTATTTTGGTTGAATTTTAATCAACTAAAAGATTGCATGGATTATTTTGATTGTGCTTGATATGCAAATCTGGCTATGCTTTTTTGTTAAATGGTTGTTTATGATTTGGTTTTGTTAATTTTTGTTTTTATGGTTTTGGCCTATTTGCTGGCTCAAAGTTGTAATATACTAGGGTTTTATTTTACTACGTATTTATTTTGTAAATATTGTAATGTTTGAAGACCCGAAGCCAAAGCTGGTTAGAAGACGAATATGGGAATCAGTGGGACTCAAACAAGACAATTAGATGCACTTAGGTCTATCTTTGTGGTTTTTTGTGTTGTGACCTCGTGACCTAGTTTGATCTTGCTATTTGGTCCTAGCAAGATTAAACAAACCTAGCCATCAGATTTGCATATTCATTTTGTTATTATGCTTGTTTTAATTTTATAATTATTATAACACACCAAACTAATTAAAAAATGTTTTTTTACAATCGAAATGTTATAAGGTCTAAACTTATTTTTACAACTTGTTAAACTCATTTAAAACAAAAGTTTGTTAAAAAAAAGAATAACCGTATAAGTTTTAAGATTTTAAGTTGGTTTAAATTTCAAAACTTAAAACTTTATACTTAATAGTAAAAAACTATTAACTTAATAATAGTTATTCATCTCATGACAAACTTAGTTTTAATAGGGTTTAAAATCAAGTGTTTTGAGAGGTGATGGTTCGTCACAATCTAAATAATGCAAAACGAGTTATGTGTCATAGTTGTCTGGATAGAAAAGTGGGTTTAGGTAATGCTACACGTATCAATTCAATGATGGAAGTTATTGCGGTGGCATATTCGAGAGTTGTGATGTTATCACATTCGATATACATTGTCAGTTTGACTAATCATTTATTTATGTTGTGTATCCTAGTTATCTTTAGTAACCAAACAAGTCATATTCTAATTTCTTATTCGATTTATTAATTGCTTACTTAATAGATAATTCTTGAATCTAGTACCTATTTATTCTTAAGTTCATCCTTGAGAATAAAATGTTAGATAGGACCAATGTTCTCGTAGAGGATTGTAATCTGAGTATTGTTCTCAAGATGACGGATAAGTTATATGTTATAGATAGCCTGTTTTTTCTCCACCCTCCACCCAAGACATTAACCTTAAGAGAAATCCACTTATTCCAACTGAAGACCCAATCATTTGATGGACAGAGTTGTTTGTTTAGGAGGTACTTGATTAATTTGACCATGAAAGACGCATGTACCCCTCCAAACCCAAATAATATTTTATCTAGTTACAATTATTAATTGATCTTATGTGAAATCCAAGAGAAATTAGGGTCATCAAGACTCATTTGATCAGCTATTAAAATGTTGAGTGGTCGGATACGTTACCAACCCTTTTTGGTCGACCTTTTTGCAACCTCTGGCCAAATTGCTTGTGCTTTGGGAAGGTGACATTTTATTTTGGAATGAATAAAGTATAAAACAATAAATTAGAAAAACACAAAAAGAAAAGTAAAATTTAAAAAAGTTCTCTAAAAGACAAAAAATTGTAATTCATAGTCATGGATTTTAGTTAGATTTATAATTTCTTAGTTTGCATAGAAATGTTTATAACTTGGCAACTTGTTTGTTTTCAATTAATCTACAGTTTGATAGCCCTTGTCTAAGCTAGCTTAACTTAAGCTTGATTAGTTTAATATATGAGGACTCGAACTCGAACTCGATTTGTTGCAAGCTTTGTGTCTAAACTTTGAGCTTCTGGCAAGCTAATCGGAGGAGCTTATGAGCTTATGATTAGGCTGGACGTAGTGGTCATTTTGAGGGCTTTAAACATGATGACGTGGACACAAGTGAGACTCCAAACATCATTAAAAGAAAATTAAAAATGACTTCAAACCTATAGGATCAATTTAAAAAACAAACCATAAAAAATAGTACAAATAACCAATCCATATGAAGTGTAATTACATAATCGCTTAGAAGGCTAGAAGTCAAATCGTATCTTAACCGTTTTAAAGTATCATATATTTATATATAGATCATATTAGGAAAAGATTTGGATCTGAAATGTAATTACAAAATATTCTTTTTCGTTATTTTCATTTGGGGTTTTATTTTTGATCGTACTAGACACGTTCGTTCTTATTATTTTTACTAGTAAATTATTTAAGTAAGAATGAAGTGTCTTTATATTTTTTTTTTTTATTTTCGTGTTGGATGTGTTTTCATAGACCATCACCGTAATTCCAAAAGAGAGTTAGAAAAAATAGTTACCGAAATTTGGTGATTTGAAAAATATTTATTAAATTTGGTGCTTTTTCTATTTTCTTAAATTTTAATTTATCTACTATGACTTTTTCTTTTTCTTTTTTATTCAATTAACCTATTATAAATTTTCAATTTTTTCCCAACTTAACTCTTTACGGTTTTTTTTTTTCATTTTTAACTAACGTATTATAATTCTTTTCTTTTTTTAGCCAAAGCCATGGTAATAATAATAATGATAATAACCATTTAAATGTAATAAATATTAGTGCAGAAGGTTAGATACTTCGATAGAAAATCACATGTATGCAATGTTGAATATATTTAAAAAAAACATGTAACGTATATTAATAAAAAATATATATTTTTACTTCTCTACAATTTACTCTTTACATAAATATTTTTTCTTATATTAAACCTTCTAAATGCAAATATGAAACGATTATAACAAAATATTGGTTTCTTTATGTTAAACTGTAAGAAATTGTTTGATATGCAAATGAATTATGAAAGTAAATTTATATTTTTTGTTACACATGACAGTAATTTTTAAGCTGTCAATTTATATTATTCTTTTTAGTTTTTATTATGCCTAATAATCCTTGTAAGACAGTGTTACAAATGTTCGGTGCACAAATAGAATTTGAAAAGATGTAAACTCAAGCCTACTAGATTTCTTGAAGTATGCTTTTGTGGATTATTATTCTTCTTATTTCACTTTAAAATTAATGTAGATGAGTGTTAACAGGGTTTGAATAAAATATAAAAGGTAATTTTTTTTGTTACAAGTCGGTTAAGAAAGACAAAATAAACTATAAAGAGTTGGTTTATGAAAAATAAAACAAATTGATAATGCATTGATTGGATTAAGAAACAAGAAGAAAAAAAATTAAAGAAGTTTTGTTGTAGTTAAAAAAACACACATTTGGGTGAATAATTTTCAAATCATCCATTTTAGTAAGTATTTTTCCACCTACACTCTTTTAAGAAAAAAAAACTCGTTTTGATGGTTAATTATCGGATGTTTAACTAATACAAGTTTGAAGATATATTATCGGTCACAACCTACTAAAATGGAACTACTAATAAATACATTACTCTAGGTATCGTTTATGTTCATTTATTCTTTTATATATATTTTATGAAAACATTTTTAAATAACTTAAAACACATATTGCTTGTGCTTTGCGAAGGTGACATTTTATTTTGGAATGAATAATGTATAAAAAATTAAATTAAAAAACACAGAAAGAAAAGTACTCTAAAAGACAAAAAATTGTAATTCATCATCATGGATTTTAATAAGATTTATAATTTCTTAGTTTGCATAGATATGTTTATAACTTGACAACTTGTTTGTTTCTCAATTAATCTACAGTTTGATAGCCTTTGTCTAAGTCAGCTTAACTTAAGCTTGATTAGTTTAATATATGAGGACTCGAACTTGAACTCGAACTCGATTTGTTGCAAGCTTTGTGTCTAAACTTTGAGCTTCTGGCAAGCTAATCGGAGGAGCTTACGAGCTTATGATTAGGCTGGACGTAGTGGTCATTTTGAGGGCTTCAAACATGATGACGTGGACACAAGTGAGACTCCAAACATCATTACAAGAAAATTAAAAATAACTTCAAACCTACAGGATTTCAAACCCTTAAATGGCGTCAAACATAACTTTTCCTATATTAGTATATCAATACGGGCTTCAAACATGAGTTAACCACTGCATTTGATTTAAAAGAGATTTTAATAAAATGGGTTTTGTCAATATGACATATAGGTGACATTTTAACTAAACAAGCACTACACATGTTATTAATTGATTCGTAAATTTATTTTTTTCATAGACTTGACTAATTTTGAGACAATTTGTGTTCAAAATATGATCATAAGTTTGTTAATACCATTATATAATTAGGTTAATTAATTAATGCCTTAGTTGAAATAACTATTTTAGTTTTTTAAAAATAATAATATTTATAGCAATAACTATATGTTAGTTGAAATAAATATATTTAACGTTTGCGTATCTTATGTTATGATGATCTGATTTATTTCCAAATATTTGACACACACCGATCCCTGGGGAATCGCGACAATCAGATTACTATACATAGCTTTTTCCCCAAGCTACTAAAACATACCCCCAAATCTCCTCTTCATTTGTTCTTCCTCACTCGCACACACACATACAACAGAAGCTACAGATGATTTAATCGTCTTCTGTAAGTGTACAGATCGCCATCAGATTAAAGTCGTTGAAGTTGCCATGGGCGGATGACGATGCGACTCCACACATAGGTTAGCCATTTTCGTTGTTTTCAAGCTTCTTTTGTTGTTTATGAAACAATATCGTTTGGATTCAAGTCCTTTAGCCTCTAATTTTGGTTTTTTGTTGATTTTTCTGAGGTTTGATGAAGAACACGGCTGCGGGTTCGACTTAGGGTTTGTCTCTTAAGAAATTGCCGCCCTCTGCGACTCCATACTGAAATTATGTCAGCTATTTTGGTTTTTATCAGGTTTCTTTTTGTTGTTTACGAGACAATGTCGTTTGGATTCAAGTCATTTACCGCTCTTGCAGGTGCTCTCTGTCTATCCGGCCATCTGTTTGTATTTTTGTCTATTAATGTCTTGTTTGTGTCTATCTTTGCGCAGGAAACCGAGAAGATGATGGCTAGCGTACAGATTCATTGACTATATCAAAGAAGGACTAGTATGATTTCCTTGATCATTAATGTATGAAGAAGGGCAAGTTTTAACCCTGAAAACAGATCCATTTGGGTTGGGTTGTAAAAGAGTCAAACAAGTCACACTCTAAAAAGGATAGTGGAAAAGTAAATGGGTCTAATGGTTTAGAAGTCACTCAATAAATTTCAAATTTTACCACCTATGAAAACATTGATTTTTTGATAAACTGTTACAGGGTACGAGCTAGGCATGATTTGTTTGATAATTTGGAGGATGAAGGGGTCTTGCTCCTCTTGTTTTTGTGGATCGTTAGAGGCTATTTTCTTTGTTAGCTAGGATTCATTTTCTGAAAACACACTAATCGTTATAAATTGAGAACGTGAGTTGGAGGTGAAGATATGATCATTGGAAAACACCACCTACTGCTCAAGATGATGCTCAGGGTCAGCCGCGCGTTACACTCAGTGATTAAAGCATTAGCTTTGTCATGGTAAAACGGGAATAGTTGATCAGTACGCCGTCTTCTTTCTGGTCAACCCTAACCGTCTAGAACTATTTTGATGTTTATTGACTCACCCATTTCACCACTTACAGGTACTGCTGACCACGAATGCTGACGGGTTACGGTTTTTGAAAGTAAAGGCGACATTCGTAAGAATACCCAAACCGAGGCCATGGTCAAAGGTAATGTGGGTATGACTTACACACAAGAACACATGTCGATGACCTTTGAAGGTGAAGATGCTATTTTCGGACATAGAAATATTCAAGACCAATAGATTATTAGATGCTATTGTCTTTCTTAGCTAAGCATTCGTACGTTTTCCTAAAACACGCTAATTGTTAAAATCTAGGGAATACGAGTTGGAGGTATTGGAAAAACAGCACCTATCGCTCAAGATGATGCTCAAGGTCAAGCCTCACGTTACGCTTGTGGTGATCACAGCCCAGGCTTACGTCACAGTGAAAATAGAATGGTTGATCAGGTATGCAAACCGTCTTCTTTCCGGGTCAATCCTGTTTGACCCGAACTGTTTTGATCCGTTTCTTGACTCGTCCATTTTTCACGTATAGGTACTGCTGCTGACTTCAAATGCTGATAGGTTATGTTTTGGAGTAAGGTGAGGTCCGTAGAAAACCCAAGTCAGAGATAAGGTTAGTTGTAGGCACAATCTAGGGGAAACCGTGGGTATGACACTATGACTTACACACGAGAAGATATGTTTATTTATTTGACATGCTTGAAGTTATTTATATCTATAAGCCTGCTAGGAGACATTAGACTTTAACCCATAATCTCAACGCTTTGTGATTACTGTTTAAGACTGCAGTGACTTAACTCTAGTTTCTAAATCTTCAAAATTGTGTTTTTTAACTTGTCTTGAAGTTAGCTGAAGTGAACTAATTTAGTTTCTATTAGTTTTGTGACAACCTTGAAGTTATTTAGTTCTATAAGCTTTCTAGGACACAGTAGTTGCTTTGTACCCACAAGCTCAACTCTCTGTGGTTACTGTTAAGACTGTATTTATTTCATGATGACTGGTGTGTTAACCGTGTTTTGTACATTTAAATAGGAAATTGGCGAAACCAAGACAATTGCGGAACTCAT